>MQRK01216398.1:0-12445 GCA_001938485.1 Girardia tigrina
GTACATCGAAATATAAATAAACATTAGAAAATAGCTTTTGAAAGAGAAACAATTTTTATATTTAATAATTTAAAAATTAATAACATTAAATTCAGGTTCAACAATTTATGACTGATCTGACGACCCTATTGACTCGAGCAATACAACTGGAAGCTGCTTATATTAAACTAAAATATGACAGTGTCGATGCTGCTGATTTTATACAATCTTTATGGGAAAAGAAATTGGTAGTTTTAAAAGAAAAAATGGAACAAATCGATTTAGAAACGAAAAATTAATATGCAGAGCAATATCAAAAAGATCTGGATAATTTGTTATTAAAACATAAAGGTCAATCGAATGAAAAGTTTACGTCAATTGCGTATGACCTTTTTACCCAGAAATATAACTGGAGAGAATGGTTTGTTCTTACATACAATGAAATATGGAGCTTCAAGGACCATAGAGTCTTTTCTTGTCAGGGGACTTTTAGATTTAGAGCTAATGGTAGAAACATTGTTTTATCAAGTGTCGATAAAACGGAAGGAGACGCTGCAATGTCTCATATTGAACGAAATAAGAAAGTTAATGGAAGTTTCAACAATCTATGGTTTGACAAAATACATTCATTAGCATGGGTGAACTTCATGGGACAAATATTACCATTTTGCAGCGATGCGGATACAGGGCGTCAGTAGCTTGGGGAGCGGCTGTGTGGTTTACAGAGACAAGACTTGTTGTTTACAAGAAAAACTGTGTATTCAATTTTTCACCATGTTATAACACTTTTCTTTTTGCCTAAATGAATTTAAATAAAAATTATAATATTTGATTTTCTTATTCAATTTTCAGTGTTATTATGAATATGTACGAAATTGTATTTTTGATAGTGAGTCTAGTTCTGATAATCAAGAAAATCCTTCATTGATAAATCAAGAAAATGTTTCATTTATAAATCAAGAAAATCCTTCATTTATAAATCAAGAAAATGTTTCAAATTATTTATATAGAACTAGATAAATGGAAAAAATAATAATACAAAATTAATATAATAATTTTAATAATAAAAATAAATGTGATTATATATTTTTATTAAAATATATCATTTTAAGATTTTTCGAGATTAAATAAAATAGAATATAATATCTTATCCTCAGATCTATAATCGTAGAAATGTTCATAATATCTTTGAGACACAAAGAATGTAATCATCATTAATATAAAGATTAATATTACTATGAAGATTTGAGAAATTATCATTTTTATACATAAAAATTAAAAATAGTGTAACGCGGTGACTTATTTTAGTGATAGTAGTGTATATACACCAGCACTTATATTCTCCAGGGTAAAATAAGTGCTGGTGTATAGACACTGCAATACCAGCGATATAAGTCACCGCGTTACATTATTTTTTTTAAAGATTATTATTATCAAAAAAATTTAAAAACATATAGTATAAATTATTTAATTATTGTAATTATTGTAATTATTGTAATTATGTTTTAAAATATGTTCCTTTAAATATCTTCTCGAGACATTTGTTAAACAAATAGGGCATTTTAATTTTTCTTTAAGACATTCTATACATGTATAATTTCCAATATGAAAATCAGATAGAGATTTAATTTTTTTACATTTATTACAACATCTTTCACCTTCTAAATTATTTATTTTTTGATTTTTTTTGTCATGTGTTAATATATGTTTATCATAATTTATTTTTTTAATGTTTTTATTGCAAATTTTACAAATTTCATAATAATCGTGTGTTTCGATATGTTTTTCTATATAATCTTTACGATAATATTTATTACAAATATGACATATAACTTTAGATTCGCATTTTTTACAATAATCTTTCCAAAATAATTTATCATCGACAATATTTTTAACAATACCACATCTTTTGCAAATTTTTTTATATTCTGGATGATTCAATATAATATGATTTCGAAATTCTAATGGAGACAATAAAATATTACACATATAACATTTTATATTTCTACTTTGGATATCTAAGTATGGTATTATATCAGATGTATATTTTATTTCTTGTTTGTTTGAAATATTTTCCATATCTAAAGTTGACAATGTATCAGATTTATATTTTATTTCTTGGTTATTTGATATATCATTCGATGTCTCTTTATCCTTGAAGATATGTTGATTAATTGATGTATTTTGAAGATCTGATATATCTTTGTCGGTAAAAATATTTTTATTGTTATGAATTTCTTTAGACATTATTTGTTTTTCTTTTCTAAGTTAAAAAATATTTATATTTAAGTGAATAATGTATAAAATTCTTTTATAACTGGTTTAACACTTCTAATTTCTCCACTTACTTCATTTGTTAATTCTTTAAATGTATGAAAGTTTTTAGAATTTGTTACTATTTTCTTTAATTTAGATAAGTTGGGTTTTAAATTTAATACTTGTATAAAATAATAGTTTAAATAAAATAAAAATGTTTCATCTTTAATATTTATTGTATTGTTACTATCTTTTTCTAGAAATATAATTATATCATCACGTTCTTTTGGGGAAAAATGTGTTACATTTAAAAAATTCTCTATATTAAAATCCTGATTATACACTTTATTAAAATATTTATCTGAATTTTTATTTGAGTGATAGATAATGTTAAGATTTTTATCATATACAATAAAGTAATCTTTAATTAAATTTATTTCTATTATTCCATATTCAACATTTTTAAATTTTTCAAAATCTATTTTTAATTTATAAGAATCTTTTAAATCCGAAAAGAATAAATTGCTATTCATTGTTGTAGAATATATCACTTTTACATTTTCTCTAATTTTATTATCGACATCTTTTGGTTTATGTCCCAGAAATATAATTTGAATAAAAAGATGTCTTCCTTTTGTATATATTTCAGATAAAATTTTTTGATTAACCAAATTTCCCATATCATCAAGTAGAATAATTTTTCTATTTTCACGAGTTCCTTGAAATAACTCCATTTTAGTTAATAAATCTAGATCATTTTCATCGTATACATAAGAATAATCTTTCCATTCTTTATTTTTACAGAAAATATATACATCTTTATTTTTTATATATTTTTTAATAAAAGTTGTCTTACCAGTCTCTGTTGCTCCATACAAAATTAAATGATTGTGTTTCTTCTATGGTTTCCATTATAATTTCTTTTTTTAAATTAAAACATTTAAAAGATGAAGCTTCGTTAATAGATTCGGATATTTCTATAATATTATAAGGTATATATAAGTTAAAATAAAATAATAAATAACACATAAATGCAAAAATTGTTATAAATAGACAAATTTTAATAAAATTATCACTTATGATATTTTTTATTTCTTCAATTTCTTTCATTTTTTTAAAATAATTTTTTCAAAAATTCTTTATTTAGATATTTTACATCTAAAATAATAAAATATGGTAAAAAATATAAAATATATATAAAAAATAAAATGAGTGAATATATAATATCTGAAATTGTAAAAGAAGTTTTAAATAAACTTAAACCTATTAATATTCCACCAATTTATTTGGTGGATAATAAAAAAACTTTTACACAAACATTAAAAAATGAGTTGACTTGGAAAGATATTTTTGATATTATTGAGTCAAATCCATGTCATTACATTCTTGATAAAAATGGAAATAAAATTCATACATGTCCGCATAAAGAAACACTATATGAACATTTATGTATGTGTGCTGATATATGTTTCAAGTATGCAGTTAATAAAAATAAAACGAATCCTATAAAATATTGTTTATTGGGATTACTTCATGATATTGGAAAAATAGGAACTATATTTAAATCAGGAAAATGGGTTAGTTTTAAGGGGCATGGTATAGTTGGTGGTGCTTTGTTAGATTTATTTTGGAGTGATGAAATAGGATTAACTTTTAATATATCAAAAGAGGATTGGTGTTATATTTCAACATCCACAGATGTCCATATGTGTGGATATTTTTGTGAATCTATAATAGATATAAATACTATTTGTATGGATACTTTTAGATTACTTCCTGATCCAGTAAAAGAAATGATCGGAATTTTAAGAATTGGGGATTCTTTGGGAATGATACCCTCAGATGATACAAAAAGTTATTGTAACCCGGATAAAATTATATCCACCGACGAATATTTTAATAAAAATATATCACTTCCATTATCTGGAGATGTATATGCACAAACTTATAATCTCGATAAAGGAATTTTAATACAGATACAAGGAGGGAGTGGTACTGGTAAGAGTACTTTATCAGATTATATTAAAAATCAATTAATTGAATATAATATACCAGAACAAAATATTAAAATAATCAATAGAGATTGTTATATGATAAATATAAAACACAAATACATGTTAAATTCCCCTTCTAAACATTATAATCACACATCCGAATTAACTCCTAATGTATATAGCAAATGTTATGAATATTATTTAAGTTTAAAGAAATCTTATTCTTCGGAGATAAATGATACTATGAAAAAAGATATAGAAATAGCATTGAATAATAAACAAATTGTTATATTAGATACAATGGCTACGATGTTTTCAAAATCAAACAATTCTATAATTCCCATAATCGCTCAAAGTTCATTTAAATTATCTTTATGGTGTTATAGAAATTCTATTTTTACATATGAAGAAATTAATAATAAATTTGGAATGGAAATAAAAGATCAATTAAAAGCTCATGGTAATAACACATTAATGAATCCTTTTAATTCAAATTTACATTGGGGTGATTTAATAAGTTTTACAGAAGCTAATAATCCAAATGTAAAATATATAATTAGACCAAATATCAGTTTAAGTTATGGATGGAGTAATTTAAAAAATTATTCATTGAATCATATATTAGAAAAAATAAAAGATATATATTTATATATGTCAAATAATATAAATGAAACAGGAGTTCAAACTAATAATGATATTAGTTTAAATGAATCTAATAAAATGCCACATTTAGATCAAACTTATGATTATTCATTACAAGAATTAATATTAATATTATTTAGACAGGGAGGAATTACTTGGGTAAAAAGTTTTTTTAAACGAAATGGATTTATTTCTTGTATAAATAATAAAAATGTTATAGGTGTAAAATATATCGATAATAATAAAATATGGAAACCTAAATGGGCTAGAGAAACTAGAGGAAGATATTATTGGGTCACAAAAGAAAAATGTATTCCATTAAAATTATCTTTTCAAAGAGGAATAGAGTTAATTACCAAAGTTCATATAGCAGATAATATCACATATACTCAAGATATTAATAATGCACATATGAATCGTTCTTTATTAGATTCTATTCAAATTGAATTATTGAATCTTTTTGAAAAAGATGATTCCCCAATTGATGGATATCTAACTGGTAAAGCTGATGGAAGTCTTTTAATAATGAGTGTGTATCCTAAAGAATCTGAAGAATATTCTATAATGAAAAATCTTATTTCGGATGAAGTATTATATATCGAGTCTGATATTGGATTGATTGTTCCTGCAACTCAAGGAACTTTATTTGTGATGGAAAATTTATGGGATTATTTTATATTGCCAAAGTTTTAGATTTTGATATAGAAATGTGTAGTGAATTAGAACCTGAGAATATATGGAATATGTTATCATCAAAAATTGTTATTTGGATGAAGAATCAAATTGAATCTATAGGATTAGATAAGTCTAAAATGTTTAATTTTAATTACGAAATGATTTGTAAAGAAAGAAAGAGTTATAAAAATGTTTTACATACTGAATTAACAATTGATTATTCATTTTCGGAAGTTTATTTTTTAGGAGTATTCCATGATAATATTTATTATCCACATTTTGTTTTTCCTTCAACTAAAAATTTTGTTTCTCATCCTTATTGGATTAAAGTAAATAATACAGGTATGGTTTTTAATCTAATGGAAAATTTAAAAAAGGTTATAATTGGAGAATTAACGGAAGAATTATTTAAATTAAATTTTTTTCCAGATTTTATAAATGATCCAATACATCCAGAAGGATTTGTTTATCTTCATAGAATATCTACTAATAATTATGATTACTCGAAAATAAAATTACCAATATATTATAAGTGTCACAAATTAAGAGAAAGTAATATATCATCTTTATTATCATCATCTAAAAATGTAGATGAATATTTTCCTATTGCTAAGAAACTTAAAAATTTTAATAATAACAAGGAACAACATTTAATATTTATATTAGAATCATTATTAGATAAAATTAATAATGAAATTTCATTAAATAGTGAAAGTTATAATATATTAGAACCTAAAGATAAAGATAAAATAAAAAAATATATTGATTCTTCGGATGAAAATCCCAATGAAATTAATAAAATAAAAGAAGAGGCATTTAAGATTATTTTAAATAAAGCAAAAAAAGTTATAAATCCTTTACTCGTATCAATAATTAAAAAAGATGAAGAAAAAGATCAATGTAATGAAAAAGAATTTAATAAAATTATTTCTTTTGCTAAAAAATTAATTATGATATCTGAACTATGGAAGATAGATAAAAATAAAATAGAAAATTTTGTTAAAGAACTAATAGATAATAATAATCCTATTCTATTAGAGTTAAGATCTTTAATTATTTAATTTCTTTTTAATTTTTTATAATTATATTATAAATAAATTACATACATATTTATTTTTTTTTCAATTAAAATAATTTTTTATTTTTTTAGATTAAATAATTTTTTTATTTTTTTAAAATATATTATAAATTACATACTTCTCGAAAAAATAAAAATTATTTTAATTGAAATAAAAAATATTAAGTATATTATAAATAAATCACATACATAAATCACATACAGGTCTATACTTTTTTGTTTTATTATTTTTAACTAATTTTGTTTTATAAGAATTACAAGATTTACATTTAACATATTCTTTACAATATTTTACAAGCAATCCTTGGACTTGATGAGCTGTACAAGATCCCCTGTATTAAGAACACCAACATGGCTTTTCAAACTTTTATTTTCATTACAATCAGAATTGTCTTTTGGACAACTCTCAGCGAAACTCTCGTCATTCGACATCGTTCTAAATTGATAATTTTTTTATTAATGTTTTTTAATAAACAATTATTCGAACAAATTTTTCATTATTTTCTGATTTTATTTTTAAAATTCAATTTTGTAGTTTTAGTATTACTTTTTATTTACATATTAATTTTATTTAAAAATTATTTTATGTAAAGAAATAATATTTAATTAATTCAAAACTTAGTTAAAACTATTTATTTTATTTAAATTTTAATATGAAGATTTGAGAAGATTTAATATTTTTAATGTTTTTTAAAAATCTTATGTTGTACTTTAAAATATAAATTAAAATTTAAATTATATAAATTATACTCGAATAATTATTTATCGTGAACATCTAAAATATCAATTTTCCATCTGGGTGGGAGAAACACATTTCCAAATACTAAACTCAACATACAAAATTCAACAAACCAATTTCAACATACCAAATTTAAAATATTCCTCACACCCTGATTAATAAATTATCATATTGATTTAAAGATGTTATCATTCCGAGTTCTTGATCAAAAAAATTTTTAAATTATAGACATTTCGATTTAATAATTTTGCTTCTTCAGCAAAATTAGTCCATAATACTCTTTTTGATCCGGACTTACTAATTGTAACTGGTAATAATTTTAATTTATTATGTTCTTTAATCATATTTGGTTTATCATATATTCTTTGTAATAATTTTTCATAATTATAATTCTCATCAATATTAGATATATTTTCTTCAATATTATTAAGTAAAATTATTATCATAATCTAAAGGAAAATTATTATCAGGTCTTTTTTTCTTTCTATTTGTAAAATCTAATGGTGGTAAAATAGGAAAAAAATCATCTTCTTTTAATTCACTTGTTGAATTTAATATTTCTGTTAAAAATCTTTTATTTTTTTTCTTCTTTTTTGTAAAATCAATATCAGTCATATTTTTATATAATAATTTTTAAAAAATATTTTTTATAAAAATATTTTATATTTTAAATAAAAATATTTTATTAAACTAAATCACGACTATTAATTATATGTTAATTGTAATTATATTTGAGTAATGACTTAAAATATATCTAATGTAACATTAAAATTTAATTTGATGTACCACTTAATATTTTATTAAATGCTATACTCGATGGAACACTCGATATTCCACTTAATGCTCCACATAATGTACAACTTGATACACTACTTAATGTACTAAATAATTTACCATTTGATGTAGCACTTGGTGTAGCACTTGATGTAGCATTTGATGTAGCACTTGATGTAGCACTTAATGTAGCACTTGACGTAGCATTTGATGTAGCATTTGATGTAGCACTCTTGACGTAGCATTTGATATAACGGATGATTCTCCAGTAAATGATTCACCACTTAATGTACTACATGATACTCCACTTGATATAACACTTGATTTGTCACAAAATATTTTATTAGAACCACTATAATAACTACTTTGGGGCTCACTGGAATACATACTTTGAGAATTACTCAATGTTCCACTTTGAGAATTACTATAATAACTACTCGAATCACTTTGAGAATTACTCAATGTTCCACTTTGAGAATTACTTTGATATGAACTTTCATAACTTTTTGATTCACTACCACAACTAATTTCTGATGATTCATCAGATAATATAACAGTTGATGGTAAAGATGAATCATAGTATTCATTATTTTTTTTATAACTTCTTAAAGATTTTTTTGTTATATTAATTTCATCATTATTATTCATCTCTTTCTATAATATAAAAATTGTTTATGTTTTTTTAATATTTTTTATATAAATATTAAAAATTTTCATCTCAAAATTATTCATATTGGCAATTTCAACATCTGTATAATTTGTATTTAATTCTTTATTTATTTTATCTAATCTTTTTATTATATCTAATTTATAATTTCCGTATGGTAAAGTATGTATACCATCAGATAAGATAGCTCTTTTATCATCATATGCATTTAAAACATCTTTGGGTTCACAGTATGTGTATATTTGAATTTATTAAATTTATTAATTAATTTATTTAATTTATTATTTATTATTAAATTTATTATTTAAGGTCACTTTTCTATTTCCATGAACCGAAGCAATTCCTCCACGAACACCTTCTTCAAAAAATAACAAATTATCATATGTTTCTTTTTTAAAATATTTTAATTTAACATTTGTATATTTCATACCAGCATTCCAAGCTAATCCTGCTGCTGTATAACAATAACAGGGATCTATATTATAATGATGTAAACTAATTTCTCTAAAATTTTCAAAAAAATCAGCTAAAATTAATACGTCTAATTTCATATATTTCAGAGTATAATCTTTTAAATTATCACATTCGAAATGTTTCCAACTTTTAAATGCATATTCGTAATCTAACTTTGATATTTTACTATTTCTAATAATTGTATTAAATGATTTTCTTGATGGAAATCTATTTTCCAATAATAAATTATTTATATCTTCAAATGTTTCTCCCTTAACATAATCATATGGGTATATTCCTTTTCTCGGTATTAAATTATATTTATTTAAAATTTTTCATTTTGATAAATTCTTTAATAAATTATTTCCCATTGATTCAACAGATATATTTGGACACATTCTTAAACTATCTATAATTCTAATATTTTTATATTGAAATGATATATATTCTTCACTAGAATGTGGGATTTTATTTTTTATATCTTTTGGATATTTTGAAATTAATTGATTAAAAATAAATGATTATCATATTTCCCTCCGTTATGAAAATATAAAGGTATGAAAAAATCTTTCAATGACAAATCATTCATTTTACATTTTGAATGTGATACTCCTCTATATTCAGCGGTAAAATGGTCATATTCTATTATTTTATCTTCTTTTTCATCATCAAAAAAATTATTACAATAATAACATTTGAAAGAGTTTTTAATTTTCTCTTTAATTTGTTCTGTAATTTTAATTTTTTTATTGCTTTCATTAATTTTAACAGATTTTAATCGATTATTAATATCTTTTAAAAAATTAATAAACCATTCAACTACATCATTTCCGTAATATTCATAATATCGAGATTTATATATATGATCATAATTTGATTTTAAATAAATTCCGATTGACATCGGATATTGTTCTGTTAATATTTTTTCATCACTATTATCAGACATAAATTAATTTACTGGTTTATTCCAACTTTCAAAATCAGCATATAATACAAAAGGAACCTTGTTTTTAAAATAATGTCTTTTATATTGATTATATTCTTCATCTGGGAATATTGCTGAAGTTGATTCATGATTCTCACACCTTTTTCTATGCTCATTTAATACATCTAAGGAATGATATGCATTTCCGCAATTTAAACATAAATGATTTGAATTTATATTATTTGCAAATATATTCATATTCTTACATAATACATAATGATTTTTATAATATAATAAATTACATCCTTTGGGATCATAATGTTCTAAATATATAGGATATATTTTTTTATTAGTTGCTGTAGATTCTTCATCTATACCAAAAACATTAACTGATATGTTATTTTGTTTATTAAATTTTATTATATCATCTCTACCTATAGGAAATTTTAAATTTTCTAAATTTAATTTATCCCAATAAGGTTTATAATGACTAACTCTTTCTAAATTATCTTTAGCGGGATATAAATATGCTAATACACTCCATAAAAAACAATATTCATCGTTATTTTTAATATTAATTATTTTTGTTGAAGTAAAGGGTAATAAAATATATGAAGATCCTACTTTAGATTGATATTGAATAAAATCGATTTTATAAGATATAATTTGTTCAAATTTCCAATTAGATTCTGTAAGTTCTTGTTCGTAAATATGATTCTCTATTTGACTCAACGCATTAATTAATTCATCTTCTATTTTATTTAAATCAAAAATTGTTACAACTGAAGAATAATAATCTCGGAAAAGAGGTTCGTTATATTCCTCTCCATTTTCTTCTTGTATTCTTGTATATTTAACTCTGGTAAAAATTTGAAATTTAAATTTATCATTGTGACATTTATAATATTCATTAATTACACACATAACATCTTCTGATGAAATTATTTTATCTTTTTCCTCTTCATATTCTAAATATTTTATTATCTGAAATTTTGTTTCTTTACGAAAAGGAAGAATATTATACCCTTTTTCATTAACATATTTTTTAAAATTTATATATTTATCATTTATATTAATATTTTCATTTTCGTTCAATTCTATTTTATTTAAATTTTCTTTATTTTTTTTCATGAATTTTTGATTTTAAATGTCTTTTTTTATTTTTTTCCAATATTAAAATATTACAAGTTTGACATTTCCATTTTTTATTTTCATCTTTATTATATTCAATATTTGTATTATTATATTTTTCCATATTTTTTTATTTTAAAATATTTTTTATATATTTTCTTATCATTTATATTAAATAAAAATAATTATAAAGATATCAAACTTTATTTTTTTTAATATTTTTTATTTTTTTTTAATTAATTTTATTTTTTTATTTAAATCATTAATTATTCTTTGAGATTCTTCTAATTCTTCATTTGTTATTACTCCTTCTTTTAAAGCCTTAACTTGAAATTTTTTTCATTTTTTCTTTTTAAAATTTAACCTTGTTTCTAAAATAAATTTTTATTTTAGTCATTTTTCTTGATTTTTTTGGTAATGTTTGCTCCCACTGCCGCCATTTATAATACTTAAAGTTACAAAATTGAAATTTAAGATAAAAATGAATAAATATGCGAATAGAACTCATAAGAAAAAGGAGATAGCAAAATTTAAAAATTGTTTTCTTTGTGGTTGAAATATTTAAATAATAATATATTTTAAGTATCAAAATAAATATTTTAATATTTTAAATATTTTAAATATTTTTAATAATGAGTGGTAGCAATGGGTTCGCCTTTAGCTCCAACACTGGCTTCAATATTTTTGTCAAGTATTGAAGATAAAATCGATTTGTTTCCGGGTCAAAAACCTCTAGCTTATAAACGCTATGTTGATGACATTTTTCTTATTTTCGATAATCAAACTGACATAGATCCATTTTTAGGATACTTAAATTCTTTGCATCAAAATATTAAGTTCATAACAGAAACAGAGAATAATGGTAAATTATCTTTCCTAGATTTACTGATTGAAAGGAAAAGAGATGTTTATGAGACTGAGATTCACAGAAAGAAAACTGATACTGGGTTATATACAACGCCAAACAGTTTTTGTGAATCTCGATACAAATATAATATGATTAGAGGATTAAATTTTCGATCTTGGTCATTATCATCAACTTATACAAAAAGTTGTGATAGCATTAACCAATTAACTAAATTATTAAATAAAAATGGTTATTCAAAATCAATTGTTGAGAAATTGACCAAAG
>MQRK01216400.1:959-15768 GCA_001938485.1 Girardia tigrina
TAATATTAATAATACGATAATCAAAACTCAATAAATGCAATTGATGATTAATTTATATATTTGAAAAATACCACATTACATCGATTATTAAAACAAATATTCAATTATAATTAATCATGTTTTTTTTAATTATTCATTTTAATATCACATTCCCCTCTTTGAAAATCATTTGTATACTGGTGTTGGGTTTCTCGTACTTCTGGTCGGGTACCTTCTCTCATTGCTCTGTATCGGTTCGCTCTTCTTCAATTTCCATGTTCGTATACTGGTTTGGATTTTTGTTTTCTCGCTCTGTACTTTGCCTTTTTTAGCTCTTTAATCTGATTGTAGTTTAAAATAGTTAATATTAGGCCCTAATATTAATTTTAATCTCACACTATTCGTAATTTTTATAAAAAGCATTTTCAATGGAGTTAAGTATAAAATAAAAAAAGTGGAAGGAATTTCAATTCTAAATTAAATTCTGAAGTAATTCTTTCATTTTTTTGTATTCTTGCTTTATCTGTTATTCGACCAGATTTTACAATTGAGGAACATCTCTCGAATAGTAACATAATTCAGTAATATAGTCAGTAAATAAAATGTAGCGATTCGTTGGTGAAATGTTTCATTTGACTTGAAAATTGTATGCATAAAATTGTATAAAACGTCTTGATTAAATTCTTTTTTTCCGTTAACTAGTTTCAATAATTTATGTTGTCTTAAATTTCATTGATTAAAGATTTATTAATGCTTAAGTTAAAAAATGTCAATTAAAATTTTGGTACGAAAGTTGAATAAAAAATTCTAGTTTGAACTATCAGATTTTAATTTCTCAGAATAATAAATCTCATCCTTTTCTTTTCTCCCAAGTTTTTGAAATAATAACATTTCTGTTTAGTACACTTTTCAGTCTCCGGGTGATTTATGACCCGGTCTGCATAAATGAGTTATTACCAGCTTAGAAATTATAATTAGTTTGTTCCAATTCCCATATAAATCGATTATTTGCTCTTCAATATCTGGGACACAGCAACTGCAACCTCATCCTTCTTAGTAAATGTCTGTTCTCGCAGGTGTCTTTAATGAATTTATCACACTAATTAAAGTCAAATTAGTGTAGAGAAATATGAACGCGCACTTTTGTATAACTAAGGAAGTTCATGCTTTAGAATTTTGTAGGTGCGATGTTTCAATTCAATGTGTTCAAAGGAAGTGTAACGTTGGGAATCAATGGTTTTGCCAGTCAGTGCCATGAATAGAAAACATTTTAACTGGATTAAATGCAAGAATCAGTATACTTTTTGATTTGTTAGTGTTTCATTTGAAATTTTAGAACAGGATTATTTGTAGCTTGCCAATATTTTTTTCCGATTTTCTGGATTATGGAACGAAATTTATCCAACTTTTCGTATGTGTTTAGAGGAACTTATACGATTGATTTAGTTTTTGTCAGATAAGGTGTGAGGAAATCAATTGTGATGCACTTTTCATATATTCATTTTCCAATGCAATATCTTTCCTACACTTTCTTTTCCAGTGTTCAGCATTAATGAACAAAGTCGACACTCGACAGTTTTATTCAAGCATCTGCTTTATTTCCTCAACTTCTTTCAAGCAAGATATCGTAGGGGGATGGTCTGATCTTTCAGCATCCCCAAGTGATTGTGTTTATTCAATATGTACACTGAATGTATGAGATGTAAGACAGCTATCAGTAAATTTGACGCCGTGTGAGGAGATTAAGTTCCATCATGATTATCGAAAGAAAATTAAATTGAATTGCTTATATTTCTTGCAATAGTAAAAACAGCTCTAATTGGTAATAATCATAATAACTTTCTTGCTATGTCGTAAGGAAACTTGTCATGTGAAAGATAAATTAATCATGTATGGTTGTACCAAAGTCTCCGTCATACACGGTAATTGACATTTACATTCTTAAGGCTTATAATTTAGAACTTTTCTGAACATTGGGGTGACCATTTCTTAATTAACATTATATCAGCTTATGAAAAAACTCTTTTCAATTACTTACTGTAATCTTTTCGTGATTCCAAAGGTTGGAATCATCAAACAGACTGATATCTGAAAAACACATTGATAAGAAATAATACGACAGGGCTTTAGAACAAATGGTGTAATAAAATTGGATTTCCCTAAGAAAGGCTGCACAATGAATGCAGAATACAGAGTAGATGGGAAGCTCGAAACACACTCTTATGCCTATTGCAAGGTAATGCGCTCCCACATACATCAAAGGTCACAAGACAGACAATTTGGAGATGGTATTCTCTTTATTAAATTATCCACTATGTAGCTCAGACCTTGCACCTAGCGATTTCTGCATGTTCCGATACTTTAAGAATCTTTTGAGATGCGGTAGTGACTATCAACAATCTTTGTAAATTTTTCAATAAATGTGAGTCTGATTTATTTGAAAAGACTCCAATAGCTAATCATCCTCTGTAAAAATGTTTTGACAATGATGGTCATAAGTCGAAAAATAGCCTATATAATTAAATATTGTCGCTAAATGAAAATATATTAAAAATAACTAATTTATTTATTAATCAATTCATTTATAAATATGAAGGATTAAAGAGCCCAATAAACTAAAATTTAATGTAATTTAGTTACTTCTTGAGGATAAAAAATATTTTGGCTGACGAATAGGAAAGAAATGGGAAACAAAATTTATAAAGTCAAGATTAATGATGTGTAGATAATTAAAATAACTTTGATTAGATTTTTCTAAAATCGGTTGGAATTTACTTAGTTTTCATCAGTTTTAAAATGCCGACAAAAAACTTGTTATTATTTTTAATCTACTTATAGTTTTTGTTGAGCCGATTAAATAAGTTCTCTTTGAAGACCAATGTCCGGGTTTTGCGTAACTCCACATGGATAAGACTGTCCATTAAATGATGCTTTGATTGTAAACACTGTTAAGAGAACTCAAATATTTATTACAACTATAATTTGGACAATCTTCATGACCATACATAGTAGTACTTTCACTAATTTTCATCGATCAAAAGTTTAACAATTTTATCCCAAAACTAACTTGAACAAAAATATTTTATTAAAAATATTTACAATAAATTTTATTGGTTTGAATTAAAATGAATATTAATTATTTGAAAATACTAATTTAATTTGTTAATTTGACAATAAATTCAAGCATTAAATTTTAATTTGTAATAAATTAGTTTCAGTTAATAAGAATTAAAATATTAATCATCCATCTGAGTAGGAGAGACACAATTCCAAATTAGCACACAGGTTTCAAACAAAGAACATCATCATTCTAAACATTCCTCACAAACGCATTTCTATTTTTAAATTACTTTTAAAAAACTAGTTTTTAATGTAAAATAAAATCTTGTTTTTAACAACTATTAAAAAAAATAATACAGGGTGATCATAAAGTAATTACCGGGTCTTAAACTGTAATAACTTTTTTTGGCAAAACATTATAAAAAAATGGTTTAAAATAACAAAAAAGCATTTATTAAAATTTAATAATATTCAACAGAATAACCATCGACATCAATACAATGTTTAAGGCGTCCATGAAAAGACTTAATGGCATTTTGGCACGTTTCACATCTATTTTTGCCGCTTCTTGACAAATTAAATCTTTAAGTTGCTGAATTGTTTCTGGTTTTCTCTTATACACTTCATTCTTCAAATACCCCCGCACAAAAAATCGAGTGGTGTCAAATCACGTGACCTGGCCGGCCATACATATGGACCACATCGTTCCATACAACGTTGTGGAAATGCTTCATCCAGAAATTGTTGCACAATCAGTGAATAATTGGCAGATGCTCCATCTTGCTGGAACACAGCTTTCCGTTTGCATGTTCTTGCATAAAGCAACTTTTTAACATATGCAGGTAAAGCGCCGCTGTTATGTTTCCTTCAATTAAAAATGGCGCATAAACACAAGTTGAAGACAACCCCATCCAAACATTAACTTTTTCACTAGTCTTTGATCTCTGATATGTTTCGGTTGGTGTTTCAGTGCCCCAAATGCGACAGTTATGTCTGTTTACAATGCCGTCAAGATGGAAAGTTGATTCATCACAGAATATCAGGTTACTAAGAAAATTTTCATCTGCATATATCGGTTGAATTAATGTTTCACACATAACACGCCTAAAAGCGCAATTTTCTTCATATAAAAGTTACGTGGCTTGAATTCTGAGTCGTTTCGTAATACCTTTTGAACAGTTCCATAAGAGCAATTCAGAGTTGACAACGATTTCCTGATAGAAGACTGGGGTTCTTGCTTAAAATGTTCTGCTATCCCATTTTTCTTTTCATCATCAATTGGTGGTCTTCCAGATTTTGGGGCATTTAGAACGCTTCCTGTTTCTTCAAACTTTTTGAAGATACTTCTAATACTTTTTTCGGTTGGAATATTTTTCCATTTAAGTCGTTGAAGTTCTCTTCTTACTAAAGTCACTGACTCATGCTTCGCAAATAAAATAACAATTTTTACATGCTGATTTACATCCATTTTGAATCTTACACTTAAAACAATAACAACAATTAATACATTTGGACCAAATGAACTTTTAATTAAATTTTAAAAAATAAGCTTCAAGATGCCTTTATAATTAAAAAGAAATACAATATAATTCAAATGTTATTGCAGTTTAAAACCCGGTAGTTACTTTATGATCACCCTGTATAATTTATTTATTTAATTATAGTGTATTTCGCCTGTGTTACTGTGTAATATTAGTTTTGATTCCTATGGAACTTACTCAAACAGCACAGCAAGTGTTACTTTGGCAATAACTTTATTCTTACTGGTAAAAAATTTTTAAAAAGACATTTTCTTTTTTGTGAGGAGTACGGTAAAATTTTCAGCATTTATAACTGGATTCGGTTTTCTTCTTGAATTGAGGATAAATTCGAAGGAATGAAGTACCTTTCTTTCGAGTAAACGTCAAGTTTTGTAAGGCGGACATGAGACGTCAATTACTCCATCAGGGCTTTAGTCGAAGAAAGTATCGAGAAAGGGTTTGAGAAGTCGTAATTTTTCAGATGCGATCACGGGTTTCTCATCGAAAACGTGTAATGTTGAGCATTTTTTCAGGATTTCTATCTATTAAATTAGTTTAAATAATTATTAAGTAAATCAAATCATAAATTCATATAAAAATAAAATCTTTTTTTCTGAAAATTAATCGAAGTGTTCATTATACAATTTAGAAGTGAACAATAGGAATAGAGTGTCAAGTAAGTTCTGTTTGATTAACTAAAGCTTCTATTCGAATATCATTACCTGCATCGCGAAATAAGAATTATTGAATAATCGAATGCAATTTGTTGATTGAGCTCGACTGATGAATATTGCACGCCCTTGATTGGAATAATGTGATGATAGATGAATGATTATTGGAATTGTGAGACTGGATGTAACAGAGTATTTGTTGCAGGTGGTTATGCATTTTCTCAAGAAGAACATGGTGTCGTTAGTCAGTCTCAGATGATTCGCGAGTACGACTCGACAGTCAGGAAGCCTAGAGGTAATTGATATCTAAAAACATTCTCCTCGTTGGCACAAGATGACCCATTTGAACACTTTTGTAATTTACTGACCTCTCTGCTCCCGCGCCGCGGTGGCGTCCAAATGTATGTTATTTTTGACAACTGTTGAAATTATAAACAACTGTTCTTTTTTAATATATTTGTTGGTCTTTGTAAGGCTCTACCTCCGATGTTGATACGGCAACTTTAACGATGAACAAATTTTAATTAGCAAAAAATTATAATTATCACAATATTATTACTACTAATTATGATCATAACAACTGTATCGATTATATCGGTGATTGAATGAATATATATATTAATTATTTCACATAACTTTGATTTTCCTCTCGATTTATATGTGTCCAATCGATCGTTTAGTCAGTAGCGATGGCGACGGCGGTATTTGATTTATATTGATTCTATCCGGTATTATTTTTGATCAGATTATCGATATTTTGTTGATATTTGTGCTTTTCAAACATGATTGATTATCATTATTATTTCATTTATAATTTTCATGCACTGGGTTCAGAGGCGGCAACGATTTTTTGGGAACACAAAGTAGCGTTTTTAGTCCTGATACGATCCACGGTGCACTTTCACCCAAAGTAGATTTTTAAATGATGAAGTTGCAACGACTTTAAGCGGGTTTATTGATTTAATTATCATAATTTCACATTTGATTTTTATACTTTATCTGTTAAAGGAACATTTTCGGTAGAACACTTGGATCAAGTAAATAAATTAATCCTTCAAATAAACTCAAAAAATACGAAAAATAAATAATGAGTAAAATGAAAAAATCATTTACTAAATTTTATTAAATCTAAAGTTTTTTAAAAGATCACCCGGAAAGCTTTCTCTCCACTTGTATTCATTAAGATTGCTTTCTATTTAGATTGTCCTATAAGTTCCCGGTCAAGAATGAGAAATACAATTGTTTGTGCATGAATTTAATTTAAATAAATCACAATTGATCTTCAGAGTACAGTCCATCATTTTTTACTTCTTTCTGCTAACAGTCTGCAAGCTTTCGGATCTGGTCAAAATACCATTACGACGGAAGAGGCCATAGTGAGAGATGGAGCGCAATCAAGGTTCTAAGCAAGATGCGACAGGATTTCGACTCCATCCAACTCTTGGAACCTATCCGTGGTCTTCTTGGTGGTATGCGGCTTGGCATTGTCTTGTTGAAACAGTGCATGTTTTCGGTTGATTAAGACAGCGTATTTCTCCTTGAACTTCTCGTAGACACGGTCCAGCTGTTGACAATAGAGCTCTGCATTGATGGCCTGGCCGTTCTGAACCAACTCTGAGTGCACGACTCCCTCAAAGTTACTCCAGACGCAAAACATGATTTTCAAGCCAAATCAATCTTGTTTTGGAACTGATGGCGTTGCTTGACCCGGTGGAACCCATCACTTGTCTCGGTTGTGGTTGACCAAGTAGACCCACTTCTCATCGGACGTCACAATTCGTTTCCAAAAGCGGTCATCTCGTGGATTCTGTAGCAGTTGTCGGCAAATTTGGACTCTTTTATTGGCCTGTGCTTTGGTGAGTTCGTGTGGATCTTGACGCGGTTTCTTGTGCACAAAGTCGAGCTGCTTCAAATGCCAATGTATGGTTGACTTGCCTACTCCAAGCTTAAATGCGAAATCGCGAGTGCTTGACGCTTCGTGTCCTACTTTGCTTGCAAGTCATCGTTATCCAATTTTGTTGGTCGTCTAGAACAAGGACGAAGTTGCCTTTATTGAAACGCTTGAACCGACAGTTTGTGTACTTTCACTTTGCAAATTGCCTTGGCAGCATCTTATGTTGTCAAGCCTTTCTTCCAAAAGTGACGCAGCAACACACGGATTTCAAGCTTTGTAATCTCGTAGTCCATATAATGCTATAAATAAATCGATATATATATCAAATAAATAATGCCAAAAAGAAATTTGAAAAAAATTGTATTTTCATTATTGACCCGAAACTTTTAGGACAACCTCATAATTGATCCTTTCTTATTCCTTTCATGAATTTTTCTCTAGCTTTCATTTTGGCCAAATATGTCTCAATATTTTGAGTAAGAACACCTGTTTTAGGCTCCACAAAGCTTACGGAAAGATTCACTGTCTCATATTGAAAATCCTTCTTGGCGTCGCGATATGCTCGCCATTGGTCGTTTCTTATAATTGTTTCTGGTCGACAAACCTCTTTATTAATTGGCAATAACATTGGAGCAGATCTATCGTTAACTATTTTCATAAATCCAAAACTAGTGTCAATGATTCCAAATAATCATATGTCATTTACATTTGGTCTACTTCTGTGATATTTTGGCTTGTAACAAAATAAAAAATCGTCTATTTTATATATCACTCCATTACCACTGATCGCAGAGATGGCGTGTGAGTGCGGCCGCGACGGTCTGGTGGTGGTTAAGAGTTGTTGTGACGGGAGGGTAATATTTGAAACTGAGAACCTAACCATTTCTCTCCCCATCTCCTCTTCTTGCATGGAGCTTTTCTCCCAAACTATTCCCGAAGCACTCCTGATATCGAACTCTGAACAGTATGTAAGTCTCAATTACATTCTCGNCCACCGCCAATACAAGCAACTCTACCTTCGTTTCGCAGGGATTCATCAGTCGACCATTGTATCGAATAAAAAGCAATAGGTTTTAACACAGCCACTCCTCATTCACGTGTTGCCATTTTAATTTCTTCAGTTTAATTTCCACATAGGATAAATTCGACGATGGTTTCGGTATAGATAAATCACAATTGGTATCGTCAATTAATTCGAGAAAACACGGTTTTGCTCTCTCTTCGATATTGATGTATATTTTTACTTTAAATTTGAATTTGTCAAATTTTTCCATCTCAATTACAAGTTTTTCATCAAAACGTAATTCATCAGAATCGTGAATATTTTTGTTTTCCTTTTTTCACAAAACACATTTAGTTATCCATATTAATAAATATAAACAATTCAACCCTCATTTCAGATTTTTATTCTTTTAAAACAAATATACTACCATTAATTTCCTTTAAATAAATTACAAATAATTTCTTTTTATCTTAATATTTTTTCCAATGTAATCTTTCGTTTGTTTTTTATTACAACTTGTAATTTTCTTCATATTTATAATTCAAATAATCATCTGAGGTACTCAAATTCCGACAATAACATTCTTTCCTTCAAAAATTCATTGAACACATTAAAATTAAACTGTTCAAATTCTTATAAAAAATTATAATACATCAACAATGATCATAAAAATACACAAGAACTCGAAATGTAATATACATATCTATACAGAAATACAATTCTCAAGAAAACCGAAAATTAAATAACCGGGCCAACCGGAAGCGTAGTCCCACAATTCCCCGAGCCCTTTGGTTCTCAAAACAACCACCTAACATAATAGGGTTTTCAATAATATATTTTGTACAAAATTGCTGGAACATTTTTAAAATATTAACAATTGTTGGCTTAGATATTGTTGGATCTTTCAAAACATTTTGATTTGGTCTTTTGACCATCGATAAATAATTTCCAATCATTTGTCAACGAAATTTTATATTTTTTTAAAAAATTGCAGTGTCTTAAAGGTATATAAAATTTGTATTTAACACAGTGTTTGTTTAGATATCTTCATGCGTATTTATCTGAAACATTGAATCTGTTGACAAAGACAGCTTCAGTTAAATATGTTACACAAACCATTGATGATTTCAAAACACTTTGGTTTTGAAAAAATTTTATGAGATCCATCTTTGAACCATTGATCAATGGCTTCACGATTAATTCATAATCGGTACTTATTTTTGATAATACTCAATGCAAATATAAAAACAAAAAATAATTAAAAATCGGAAGTAACACAAGTAAATAAATTAATCCTTCAAATTACACAAGTTAAAAAATTATCCTCCAAATTACATTTTTACTTAATTACATCATTTTACTTATTTGATTCGAACACTTGCATAAGAGATCCTTGGGGAGATTCCATTCATATTCAGTAAATAACTGACCCTACTGCAACTTGCGTTAAGAGTATTGATTAATGATCATATAGATGCAATCGGAATTCCCAGAGTAATATTTGTTCTCAACTATTTCGAGTAATCATTCTAACTTGAAATTGAAATTTCATGTTTTATATAAATATAGATCTTCTTTGGGGTTGTAATTAGCGTTTATGCCACTTTCATTATCGATAGATTCGAATTTTATAATTCAACACCAAAATTTTATTAATCACACAAATAGAAATTTTCTAACAAATTTTCGATAATTAAAATTTTCGTTTCGTCCCATCATTAACTAGTTTCTTCATAAATTTTATTTTACTTTAAATTTTATCAATTTAACTTTTTTTGAAATTTTTATTTATCACTTTTTAAAATAAAATATATTACACATCAATTAATTCATGTCCTTTATATAAAAATCTAATTAATTTATAACAACTATTTAATCTAAAATTATTTTTAAAATGTATTTCTACAATATATTACACTTAAAAAATCTAATTAATTTGTAAAAATACTATTTAACTTAAAAATAATTTATTAAATTCTATAATATTTTTTTGAACTTTTTATTTAATCAACCTTTTTTATTATTCTTAAAATGCGTTTATAAAATATTTACAAATATTACTGATAAATTTAAAAATAAATGGCAATTGTTTTTTTAAAAATTAAAAGACGTCATTTTAAAATAATTTTTTATTAACGCAATATATTTCGATGGAATATCCGTTATAGTCAGACAATTCTGTTAAGCTTATATACAGTCTCTGAGGGAAAATTCCGAATGCTGTAAGTTTGTTGTTTGTATGCTGTTTAGATTTGTGACTCTCCTACTCAGATGAGATTGATATATTATTGACTAATAACTTGAATCTAATGAAATTAATTTAATGAGATTACTTTTTAAATACTAATTAATTAAAAGTTTTATAATTATAAATTTTAATAATATTTTAGTAAACGATTTTAACTTATTAAATTTAATGTATTTTAAAAAAACTAATGTTTATTTTAAAAATTACTTAATACATTTTTATCCAATAAAATTTTGAGAAATTAAAAGTTAATATTAAACCTGTCCCATTAATTAATTTTTAGATTGGAATATATAAACAAAAACAATATTAATCAAAGAAAGATGCTCACTGATCATGATTGTAAAGAATCTGTTTGTGTTGTTAATAAATGTTTACAGTCAAATTGTGATGTTGCTAATACAGTCAAAACTCTTTATTTACCACCCTCCCAAATTTACCACTTTTTCTTTGTATGTCATTTGAAAATTAAGAATTCTATTAGGGAAATGTATTCGAGCAGGATATAAAAATGAAGAATAAACTGTTGGAAGACTTAAAAATATTAAAAGTTTTTACTTGATGAATAAAAGTCGAAAAAAATGAAAAAAAACCTGATTATTTTAAATAAATTTTATTGGGATTTTAGATATATTTTGATTTCTTCGTTTTTTGTACTCTTATAATATATTATTAAGTTTAAAATAAAGATGATTATAATTTTTTTATAATTGCCCATTTCACAAACTGGCATATACACCAAAATATATAAAAATTAACCTGACCTGTTACCAAACAATTATTACACAACCAATAATACGTCTATAAGTTACCACCCTCCCAAATTCACCACTTTTTTTGAATCCCGGAAATTTGAAAATTACAGAGTGTTGACTGTATATTAAAATGATGATTACGAAATAATTAGTGCCATTATTGTTTCCCCCAAAAACTTTCAACAAAGTTGATGAGTCACTTGATTGGACATTAATGGCAGTATTAACTGCTTTTATTATTAATACATCACACGAGACTGCCAATAATTTTTAAAATTGCTGCATAAAACTTTAAAATTATTTACTTCAATAGAAAATTTACAATGTTTTTTTATGTTTAGCATTATTAATACTACCACTTAGATGTCCATGTGCACGGAACCTTTTACAGAAATGACGGACTGCCTCTCCAATATATGTGGCGTTGTACTTATTACACTCAAATTTATACACAAGATCAGAGCATAAACTCAAAAGAGTTTTCGATTTATTTTGAAAGTTTTGTGTGAAACATTAATTACATAATTGACCATGTAATCATTATTTTAACATATATACGCTTAACAGCTACAATCAGAATCGCCTGATGATGACGGATATTCCGTCCAAATATAGTGCGTTAATAAAAAAAAATTTTAAAAGGGCGTCTTTTGACTTTTGATATACAAATATAATTAATTTATTCCATTTATATAAGAACTAATTAATTTGTAAAACCTAAAAAATAATTTATTATGTCATTGATATTTTTTTGATATTTCTATTTAATCCAACTTTTTATTATATATTTAAAATATTTTCTAAACACAATAAAATTAATTTTTCATTTATATAAACATCTAATTTTAAAATTAATTTGTAAAAACTATTTAATTTCTTAAAAATATTTTTCTAACAGCTTGTTATTATCACTATACGTTATAACTTTTATTTAGTTTATTATTTCTTTAAAAGTTCTTATTTTAAAATTTTCTATTGAATATATCTGTTAAAAGATATCAGACATTTGATAGAAAATTTATTACATTCACAATTTTGATCATCTCTATGACAATCAATAGTATAGCTCTCGCTTAAATTCATCACTCAATGTTTAGTACTTCTCATCCAAAAATCTGAACTAACTTCAAAAAAATTATTTTGTTTAAAAATTTAAATTATATTGATTATAATAAAATTGCTTTTTTATAATCATTTAAAAACATTGATTAATTTTCAATTATTTAAAAAATTATAAAAATACAATTAATAAAATTATTTAAAATTTACAATAATAATAAATTTAAAATTTGAATATTAAATCTAAATTTGAATAAATTAGTTTCAGACTATAAGAATTAAAATATTGATCATTCATCTGATTAGGTGATACAATCCCAAATCAACACATAGCATTTATTTCCGCAAAAATTTCTGTACTGTTTTTCTCGCAGAAAACTCTCCATTACGACTCTCAAATTATGTTTGTTGGCAAACACCTACCACCACAGATGCTTCTTAAGTAGGGGAAAAATGGGCATTCGCCCCCCTGGGGTTCGCCTGTTGCCATGGCAACGGTTCGGCTTACCATAGCAACGGTTCCGCTTCACTTGGAAACGCTTCTGATTGGTTCCTGGTTCCTTAGCAACGGTTCTGATCACCCTAGCAACGGTCCCGGTTACCATAGCAACGGTAACCAAAGGGCGTTTTTCATTGGCAACGGATACAGTGATTCAAGACGGTTGTAACCATGGTAACGGTTACCGAATCCATAGCAACCGTCACCCTATCACTAAGGACCGTTGAAAAAAGTGTTAATCGATTGCTGCACAGTGCCCAGATGTGCTAATCGATAGTGCACATTGTGTCACACATTTCTAATGTGCTAGCACAGTGCCTTTCTAGCTGCACATGTGCAAAAGTGCAAAAATCAATACATACAATTTTTTAAAAGTATTAGTGTCAAAAGTCGATATCATGTGTTTGATGCACATTTTGATTCTCTATCTGAATTTGCAATGAGAAATTTCATATATTGATTACTTTTCCCTATAATTAACATAATGTGCAAATTTACACATAATGCACATCGATTTTAGAGACAGAAAGAAGCAGAATATCAAAAAAGTGCTGATGCACTTGAATAGTAACCCATATACGTACATTCAGATTCCATATCAACATTTTCGAAAAAGTGCTGATAAATTGATTTTTTCGAACATTTCTGAAATTCTCAAAAAAAGTGCTTTAAAATCGATTTTTCGTATATATATGAAACCTATGTGTTATATGTATGTTGTTTACCATCAAACAATACCTCATGAATCGCCTAATGTACCTAACTATCAATCACAAGTACCATGGTCACCATAACCAAGATACATAACTTTTTATTTTACATGTAAAAACGACATGTAAAAACTTTTATTGTACTTAAAACGTGCATAGACATTATACATAACATGCACATGATCTGCTAAAGTAGCTGAGCCTAGGCCTATCCTAGACCTAGCCTAGGCCTAGCCAGACATTAACTATCAAAAGTACCATGGTTACCGTAACCATGATACATAACATTTTAATATTATATATATAAAAACAGTAGAAAACACCTTAGAAACCATCATCGTTACCTTTAAAACGATGAAAAACACCTTAAAATCATGGAAAACGAATTACATTCATTATGTTAACGAAATTTGAATTTCAAATTTGAATTTTAATCAATATATCAATTTCCTAATAAGACCTTTGTCATTATTTCAAAATCTTGTTTAAAAAATGGTAAGTTTTTTTCGCTCCGTAAATAAATTAATTTTTTTATAGAATTCAAATTTATCCCAATACTACAAATACAATTTCTCTTCACAAGAATATTTTATATGTCCAACATGTGAGGCAGTGTTCAGAACTACTTTTGAAGAATTTTACAATGATCATAAACAATATCTAGTTCCTTTATCAAATCGAAAAAGAATATATTCAAAGAAAATATGTCGAAGATGATTCAAGAGAAGATTCCTACGAAAATTTAACAATGTTTATTATACAGATGCTGCATGGCAAATGTTCACAATCCACAAATTTTTCATGATACAATGAAGCGTTACTATGTTTATGTCTTCAATAGATGTGAGTATTACATTTGTCCAGTGTGTCAAAATGCAAGTAGTGGTGACTATCATCAATTTTATAAAAAACACAAGGACCATTTGTGTGACTTTTCAAACAAGTCTATGAAGACTATCTTCCAATCATTAGCGTATCCAGTTCCCGCAACACCAAAGGTTTCAATTGTCCCAATTGAGAAGAATGTTTCAGTCGAGAAAAATGGTTCCAATATGATAAAAGTTCCTTTAAAACATGTAAATGTTACAAAATTTTCAATGAAGATACCTGTTTCAAATACAGTCAAGGCAGGCCAGGCAGCAAATATTCCATCAAAACGTGTAAATGATACAAATATAATAAACGTTTCATCAAAAAGATCAAGGCAGAGACCAATTCATAAAGCTTCATTGAATAAGAAGGTACGTCAATATGTTATCAGGGCTCCCCAGGCTAACCTAGGCAGCCTAGGTTGAAAGGTTACAAGTCTCCATGAGTTTCTGGAATATTCCAAGAAGGAAACCATGGAGATTCTACAAGACAACATGGTTGATTTCAAGGCTATCAAAGTCAACCTTAAATTGGAGGCAAC
>MQRK01216414.1:3872-19212 GCA_001938485.1 Girardia tigrina
AATATTGTTATATAACATGAGTAATATATATATATACTAAATTACAGAGATATATCTTAAATAATAGAAAAGATAGGGCTTTATTTAAAAATGTGATAATTATATGACTCAGACTGTATCTAAAGAAAGCCTTTTATTCAAGCAGATTAAAAAACAAAATTTTTGAAAATGATTTTTAAAAAACCTTAATATTTTTTTTCAAATAATTTTAATTTTAAAGTGAGTTTCGAATTGTAATTTAAAAACTTTTTTTTCATTAAATCAGACTCAAATTTTAATTAATAGAATTTTAAAAATATCAGTAATTATTTGATTTTGTTGAAATTTTCTCTAACTTTCTTCACAAAAGTTTGTAAATTATGGGATCTTTTATATTAAATTCAGATATTTATCAATTTCTAATAATTTTTTCCTCTTTGTGTAATTGTGGAAATAATGTTTATATAATTAATTTTTTTTTCAATTGTAAAAATATAAATAGTTTTACGAAAGTAAACCATTTCTGTGATTATAAAATGAAGAAAATTATTCTCATTTATTTTTTAATAAAATGTTTTATTTTAAAATAAAAAACCTTAATTTAAAATGAAAAATTTACAAAAAATTACATTAATTTAAAATGTATTTGAAATTATGATAATTTTATTATAATATTTTAATTTTAGTATATATTAACATGCCCTAAATATAAAAATATATATATAAACAAATTGTATAAATTTCATGTACATATATTTTAATGCAGTATTTTTGAAAAAAATTACAAAAAACATTTCCAAAGGAAAATTTAAAATAAAATAAAAATTTTTAATTTTATAACTAAAACTTTTTTGTGTAAATTATACGCCTTATTTTATAATATTTTTTATATAAAAGTTATACTAAATTCAAAATGCCCGAACTACTGCTAAAACAGATGTTATGTTATTTTTATTCTTAAGTTTTGATGAAACGATTAAATACATTTTATTAAAATTTAAAATTTTATAAATCTAAAAATTGTTATTTTAAACATAATCTTTATTTTCCTATTTATTGCGAATCTTTGCTGTCACTGTCATCATCATTCTTCTACCCATTCTTCTTCACTTTCTTCTTCGCTTTCTTCCTCCATTTCTTCTTCACTTTCTTCTTCGCTTTCTTCCTCCATTTCCTCTTCACTTTCTTTTTCGCTTTCTTCCTCCATTTCTTCTTCACTTTCTTTTTCGCTTTCTTCCTCCATTTCTTCTTCACTTTCTTTTTTGCTTTCTTCTTCCATTTCTTCTTCACTTTCTTTATCGCTTTCTTCTTCCATTTCTTCTTCACTTTCTTCTTCGCTTTCTTCCTCCATTTCTTTTTCACTTTCTTTTTCGCTTTCTTCCTCCCTTTCTTCTTCACTTTCTTTTTCGCTTTCTTCCTCCATTTCTTCTTCACTTTCTTTTTCGCTTTCTTCCTCCATTTCTTCTTCACTTTCTTCTTCGCTTTCTTCGTCTATTTCTTTTTCACTTTCTTCTTCGCTTTCTTCCTCCATTTCTTTTTCACTTTCTTCTTCGCTTTCTTCCTCTATTTCTTCTTCACTTTCTTCTTCGTTTTCTTCCTCCATTTCTTCTTCACTTTCTTCTTCGCTTTCTTCTTCCATTTCTTCTTCGCTTTCTTCGTCACTTACTTCATCACTATCAAAATCTTCATCACTCTCTTCATGATATAATAAAAATCTTTGAATGCCATTTAAATGATTATAAAAATCAATTTTTCTTGAAAAAGTTCTATCTAAAGGACATGTTCTTTTACGACGAAACCATGTCATGATACAGGTCTCACAGAATTCATGTCCACAAGTTTCTAAAACACCGACTTTATATGAAAGTGGTTCTAAACAAATTGAGCAAATAACTTTAGACATTTTAATTATATCGTTTAATCAAATGTTATTTTGTATATAATTATTTGATAAAATTAATTTAAATGGAAACAAAAATTATAATTTTTTGTTTTATTATCCAATGATATTATAGTAAATAATAATTACTAAATAAAATGTATGAAACTTGTTATTATTTTTAATGATCACAGTAAAAAGTATAATAATATAAAAAGAATATAATTCTAAAAAAGTATCATATCTTTGAAAATCTTTGGTGTCGATTCTGACAGAAGGGTCTCATTGTTTTAAGATATATTGATTCAAAATATTTCTATTCTCTATAAACTTCACAGTTAGAAAAAGTAAATATAACATTACAAAGTAAAGAAATTTATATTATGAAAAATATTTATCACCATCTAGTAATTTTTACATTTTAAAATTAAATTTAAATAAAATTGTTTTTAAAAACTGAAAAAAATGTTTATATTTTATAATTCTTACAGTGTAAATTATTTATCATTTGTAAATCAATTTTATTTCTTTAGTTATTAATCTCCAAATTTATTATATCAAGCAAAAATTTAAGTTGTGTTCAACATCGCAAAAGAAAGCAACAACAAGAAGCAGATGCTAAAATGTGACTAATTTATGCAGCCAATCAGAAGAGGAAATTAGCAGTTATGAGTCTGATATGAATAGGCTTGGATAAGACGCAAAAACTGATCCATCGGAATGCCTGAATCAGCTGGATGACCGTGATGACATTTAGCATCACATTGTAGCCAGAAATGACCAAGTCAGATTCGAATGAGGCTGCTTATGAATATAAACTGTGCATGCTTTGTATTTCACGTGATTTTGGTTTTGTGGATGTTGATTCCATAACTGGCTAATCTATTGTGACAGAAAATCTTTTCAAGGAGTTGGTTGGCCATAGGTCAATAGTATTTCAAAATCAGGATGTTGATTTTGTAGTTAATGCAGGCCATTCAATGACATCAACGGGGTTTTAATGTAGTTTTAACCATGGAGAGGAAGTTAACAGATCTTGGTTTGTTTATTCACTATCTAAGCAGTCGACGTACTTTTTCTGTTGTGCATTATTCACCACATCAAGCAATAACTCAAGATCTTCATTTTAGTTATCTTTCGACTTTAGTGATTGGCAACTCCAAGGATCATGAGACCAGCAAAAGTTATCAAATATCTTTGACCAAATGGAAGGAAATAGAACATAGGGGTTTTCACAAGGTATGTTGATAGATAAGAAAGTTAAAAAAAATCCAAAGTGACAAACAGAAATCACGTGAAGTGCTAGAACGATTTCTGGCCTGCAAAAAGTTTCTAGCTAGCCGAAATTCGCATTACGTGGTCACTTTGAAAGTCTCGCTGAATATGACGACTCTGAATGTTACAATATTAGAAATTTTCTAGCCATAAGGAAACGAATGGCTCTTTTAGATCGACTATTATCAAATCACTTACAGCATACTATGGATGTTTCTGATTCAGTGTCATATCTGTCACCAAGAATTTAAAATGAACTTATCAATATTCTTGCATCTACAATCAGAAAGCAGATACTATGTGATATTCTACGAAACAAATATTATGAGTTAATGCTGAATTCCAGATCTGACCTAGCACTTTGTGAACATTTATCAAAAGTTATTCAGTTAGTTTACGTTAATTTGATAAATAAGAAATAAACATCAAAGAAGCTTTACATGGTTTCATTCAGTTTCATGTAAAATATGCATCAACACTAGAAAGTGTTATTTCTGAGTAATTACAAGCGGACAATCTTACTATGGCTGACTGCCAATCTCAGTGCTATGATAATGCAGCTGTAACGACAGGAGAACTGTCAAGACTGCAACAAAGAATTTCTATTCCTCGAGCATCGTTTGTAAATTGCAATAACCATAGCGTGAAATTAGCTGGATTAAATGCTGTAAAACAGAATCCAGTTGTTGTGCCATTTTTAGTACAGTGCATAATCTCTATGTTTTCTTCAACGCTTCAACTGTTCTTTGAGAGACGATGAGAGAACTTCTTAGAATTACATTGAAGAGAGATAATGTAAAAAAAAAAGAAAAAAGTGCTAATCGATCGCTGCACAGTGTCCAGATGTGCTAATCGATGTTTTTAAAATGCTGATCGATAGTGCACATTTTGCCGCACATTTCTAATGTGCTAGAACTAGATTAAAGAACACTTTTAAAATTATTTTTTCAGGTCTTATTTTAATTGTTTTGCTTTACGAATTGAATTAGCTTAAATAAACCTGCGATACTATTTTGATAAATATGCTGTTAATCAGAATATTTGATATTTTTAAAATCCTCAACGCTTGTATCTAAAAAATAAACATCATGATTATTATTAGGAAACTACAATTTGTAAATGGAAAACAAAAACGGAAAAAAATACAATAATATGATGTTAATGATATGCATTATATACATGATATCAAGATCCCTTACAAAACATAAATCTCTTAAAGTTGTCCAATAGAACCGAATAAACCGTCAGATGTACGACAACCAACACAGTATAAATATGATGCAAATAATACAGGATATAATAGTTATCAAAAATATAAATTTTCATTGAAAACAAAAAAATATTAATAAAAATTGTGAGATATATCAAACCGTAACACAATGGGGAAAACGAATTCGCCACAGTAAATCGAACGAACAAATTATTCCTCGAAATATTTATTATTTTTCCATTTTTGAAATGTTTATTTTTAGTTATATTTTTTAAAGAAACGATAGTTATAATGTTTACAATGATGAATATCGTCGGTGGAAATAAACCTATATATATTTCATATAAAATAAATATGACCAATGAATATTCATATTCACATTGATAAAGATCAGTGATGTTCGAAGGGGAAACATTTTCAGCCCAATAATAAATGCGTTTTATTCCATAAAAGAAGGATGTTACTAAGAATGCCACAAAGATGGTACAATAGAAATAAGCTTTGGTTAATAATTTATATTTTAGAGGAAACACAATACTGACAAATCTCTCCAAGGTTACCAGGATCATGATTTTGACATTGAAGGACATGGCATACCAAAATGCGTTTGGGAAGTACCACAGGAAACCATAAAAATTAGCATAGATAATGTTTGCAGAAAATTGTTCGTTCTCCTTAAAATTAAAAAGAGGAAGAGTTGCTGTGAAGACGAAGTCAAGGAATATTTGTAACTTTATCAAAATCATTGTATGACGAGGAGCGATTTTGTGTTTATAAAGAAACAGAAAAAATATTCAATTAAAAGCAGCGATAAGTTGAATGAAGGTACATCGAATGATGAAAAACGTCCACGAGTCTCCATATGCTTCACGAATGATAAATCTCATAATTCGAGAAGACAATGTTTAATGAACACAAATATCAAATAAGAAAATCTTTTATTTACTCTAGAACATATATATTTCCATCAAGTGATAATATTTAATAAATAATAATTAATGGATTTATTATTTGATAACATTTTATTGTATATTTAAGTTATTAGCTTATTCGAAAGACGATTATTTTACATATTTTAATGAATTGCTAGTGTACTTTTAGATGAAACAAACTTCACTTTCTGCTTTTCTGTTAAAACGACCATTTGAAGTTGACGCCACAATGCCCACCAACAAAGAACCTACACAGAAGAAAATATATTCCGCAAGTATCCCAACAACCTCCGCACAACTATCTCTTCGACTTCGATCGGTGTGGCAGCTAGTGTTTCCTTTCCCTTCGACATCAGTGATGCATCTCTGAATCCAACTAATGTCAGTGAGACAGAGAAGTTGAAATTTCTACAAGATGCATGGATACTGCAAAATAGTTATTCGCGTGCGTAAACGAATAACTATTCTTACTAACAAAAATAAATAATTCACAAAATTAATAATGTTTAACAATCAATGAGTCGTAAATAAAACAAAATAAAAAATAACCTCAAATAACAAAGGCGTTTATTAAGGCAATTAAATGTTCCAAAATGTTTTACAGAAAAAAAACCACGAACGGTAATTAATTATTATTTTAATTAGTTCATCAATATTACTATTGATTTTATTTTCAGATTTATATATCTAACTAACAAAAAATGTCTATTTGATATACACACAATATTTATAAAGAAAACATCACTCTAGGTTCCACATTGGATTGATTAACATTGTTTATTTCTTCAACTTTTCTTTTTATTTTTTTTGACTGATCTACCAGATCTTTGAATGTATCCACAAATGATTTTTTTTCGCTTAGATTCTAAAGCAAGTCCACCAAGCAATAAAATAAACATTCCCTTTATATCATCAAACCGTACTGAGTTTTTTTTGGTGATAGAATTTTCATTTGGTTCGATTTTTTGAATACAGATAGATCGCTTCTCCCACCACCTTTGAATTAATTCAGGAATTTTGTTTTTTTCCTTCAATTTAAGAACAGATCAATTTATTGGGTCCCTCAAGTCTGATCCAGGAGGTGTCGCAATATCATAACCTTTACCACTATCTAACTTTGGACCGACGAAACATGGTCAGTATTTGATATCTTTTCTTCCCGGGCCACTATTATAGCCGACCGAACGGGATCCTAACTTTTATGTGGATCAAGAAAGATGAATGAATATTTCTAATATGACTGTTCTTTTCGTCTATAAATTCCCAAAGACAAATTCTTTTTAGAGTCTCATTGGAATTCGTGACAATTAATTCCATTTTCGTTTAGTATAACACAAGTGTTTATCAATCAATGATGTTTCGGATAAATTTAGATGACTAATAAACATTATTGAATTAGCGAAAGTCATACTCAATCAACCATTCATCGTCGAACGATCTCAATTTTCCTTTCTTTAATTTTCTTTTTCTTTCTGTCGTTACATTCATTAGAACTGCAGAAGTGATGTTTGTTACCCATTTGTTTCACTTTAACATGATCAAATCGTTAATAAAACATGAACACAACATGCATCACGTTCATCGCGCACAGGAAACCTTATGTACAAAGAAAAACTAATCAAACCAAGACTTTGTACAAAAGCAAAAGAAAGAAAATCACATACACACACAAAACATACGAAAGTAGAGTTTCACAACAGGCCCCCGCAAGAAAACGGAGTTTTGGAGATTGTATTTTTATTTTATGTGCATGTTTGTTAGGATTGTATAGAATCTGTCTAATCTATGAGTTTTACATTTCTAAGGTTGTATCTTTTGTTATTAGTCTTCTTCTAATCTTTGTGTAAAGAAGGTCCATTTGGACATCATTCAATTCTTTTGTTAAAATGAAATTTAATCTTTTTTCGTTTATTTGTGTTGGAACCTCGTTAATGTTTAATATGAAAGAGTGTTTGTTTTGATCGATTATTGAGTAAGGTCCTTCATAGTTTTTGTTGTTTTTATCTCTAACTAAAGCCATAATGTCTATGTATGGCTCAAATTATTGTATATTATTCCTTGTATGTCGTTTTCGTTAATATTGTTTACTATTTTGAGATGATTATCTTCCATTTTGTTTGAAAATTGTGATTCAAGATGTGAGGTGTTGTTTATTGTGTTTGTATCATTACTATATGTTGGAACAGCTTCTTTTTTCTCAATATCAGTAGTTTGTGTTTCATTGTTTTTTAACTTTGTACGATCAGATTTATCATTTTTTTGTGTAGCTTGATTAATTTGTAGGTTTTCTGTCTGAGTACTTTTGTTGTTCATTTTCTTATTATCTTCAAATAATGAGATTGATGTTGATATATTTTTCATTACTCTTTCGTTTTTTTGAGTTTCTTTGTCTTCAAAATGTATCGAATAACTTATTTGATTTTTTGAATCCACCCTATTACTGATTCTTTTGTTGTCTAAGTCCTGGAAATGTTTTCTTTTGATTTTTTTTCTGGTTTAATTTCATGTTTGAATGTTTTTGATTCAGAGTTAATATATTCGTTGAATGGTTGTAATGAGTTGGTCAATTTTGTAAAGTTCTGCGTGTTTGACTTGTAGTTTGTGTTTTTGGAGTTTTGCAGTTTTATGTCATTGTTATATACTGTTTTGTTGAGTTGCTCTATTTTATTTAAAAGGTAATCTATAGTTTGTTTGTCGCTTTCGGGTTTTGTTAGTTTTTTGTTGATGTTGTTGATAGTGTTTAAGTCGTTGTTATGTATTTCGTCTGCCAATAGGCCTTGTTCTTCGAGGTTTAATTCTTTGTTTGCTAGAAGAATGTTTTTGATGCTTGGGGGTAAAATTCTATGGAAGAAAAAGTTTATCAAGTTCGTGTTAGGGTTGCCATTTTCATCTTTTAATTTATTCTTAAGTTCTTCTAAGTACTCTGACGGTCGTCTGTCGCCAAGGCTAGTTTCTTTATAACTTTCTTCAATAATTCAATCAAGGTTATGAGGGTAAAATCTGTCTAGTGTTACGGATAGTTCTTTAGTGGTTTTGTAGATTTTGAAAATTGGAATAGTTTATCGTTGAATTTATGAAGGATGCAAGATGTTAAATAATTTATTATATGTTTGCAGATTTCTTTTTCGTCATTTATGCTGTTGAATTTAAGGAGGTTGATGCAAGACTCTAACCATTGATTTATGTGCTGCGTATTACTTAAGGGGAACGCTGGAAGTTTAAAATGGATTTTACTCGTTGTTTGGTTGTTGTATGCATGGGAGTTTACAATGGATGAATTATTGTTATTATTATCATATTTTTTGTGATGTTCTTTGCTTGAGTATGTTCAAGAGTGATTGTTTTGTGGGGACTTTGGTTTGAATTTTTTGTGATTGATTTTCTAAATTTTTTTGACCTCAGCATAATGTTTTGTATAACAATTTTTAAAAGTGTATGTGTGTGTTAAAGAAAACTGTTTTCTTTAGTGGGGCGCTGTTGTGAAGTGGCGTGGGTTTTTTATTCTGACACCAGTTGTAGAAATAAATACTCGAATTAGATAAATCAAAGGTCAACAAGTGAGTATTTATTTCTACTTACAGAAAAAATAGTTAATCTCAAACGAGTAACTATAAATAAAACAATACAAGAATAAAATAAAAATAACCGTGAGTCATTAAAAATTTACTATAATCCTCAAGTACAACTGGAAATATTAGAACGGTAATTAATAATTATATTGCTAATTAACAATCGATTTATTTATTGAATTCTTTTTTTATTTTTTTAGTAATAAAATAACTTTATATTTGTCCATTATTAATAAATTGAGAAATGAACACGATATCGGAACAATATAAAAGTAATTTGATTGATACCATTTTTCAGTACTTTATAAAACTGTATTGGAAATGAACGTTTTCTTGTCAAAATTGATATTACTTTCCATGGAAATTGAACATGAACAAATGCAAAAGAATATAAAAGTTTCTTATAACATTTTCATAATTAATATGAGTAATCGTTTGATGATAAGGAACAATAAACTGATGTTTTAAATGGAAAACAATAATTATTTTAAAAAAATGCAACAATTTGATCGAATAAAAATAACTTCTAAATCGAATTAGTTTTTTATGAATTGTAAGTGTAAGTAATTCAAAGAACACACATCAAAAATATTTTCGTTTTGGGATTACCGGTTATTTTCTCCAAATATGAAAGTCCGTCATTGAAAACCTTTTTTCTTTCGTAATTTTTTCTTTTGTCGAGTTTATTAAAATTCAGTCTTACGTTATACATACAGTAATGCAATAAAGAAAAATTATACACACACAACTAAATACAACGTCACAAAATACACAAAAATACATAGAAATAAATACAGACTCAAAAAAAAAAGAAAGTCCAAATCATCGATAGTTCAGAGAGAAAACTGGTGAGAGAAATTCCCACAACATATACCACCAGCTGACTTCAAATTCCCCCCCCGTTGCCAAAGGCGGTAAACAACGGGTATTTCAACTCTCTTGCATTTGCCGATTTCCTTGGCTGCTCTACAGTAAAAAAGTGAATGGTGGATTCTTCAAGCACTGTGTATTTTTTGTCTGTTCGGACGTGTCATACAATTCCTCCGTAACCCCTGGTGTTCTGGCGAAGCAGCCATTAGCAAAGTTTAAGAAGGCCATCGAAATTTGCCAGAGTCACCAAAATACTAACTATCACAAAACCGCAATGGAGTTTACTGAAAATTTCTGCAAGATACAGAACAAGGAATATGAGACAATTCTTAATTTAATTGATAGAGGTCGGTGTGCACAGATCTTAGAGAATGGTTCTCGAATTATACCATCAGTTGAGTCTGTTCTATTCTGCGGGCTTGCGGAACTGCCCCTTCGTGGACATCGCGATCATGGTGATTTAAAACTAAGTGAACCTGATGAAAATGATGGTGTTTTTAGAGCATTGCTGTGTTTCAAAATCAGATCAGGAGACAAAGCACTTGAATGTTATATATCAACAGCTGCACAAAATGCTACATAAATCATTTGGAATTTCCAAAATCAGATTATTGCGGCGATTGACAGCATTATCCGTCAGACAATTTCCAGTGAAGTGAAGAAATCACGATTCTTCACTCTGATGTCGATTTTACGTTACTTTTTAACACGACTTCTTGTTGGTTAATTTCTTGCAAATAATTTTGGGCAAACTAAAACTGAAACGATGGACTGTGAAACGCAATCACAATTTAGTATGTGCCTTCGTTATGTTGATATAGATGACTTGCACATTCGGGAAAGATTTCTATGCTTTTCTGATCTCAGTTCCACGTGTGCAGAGAACATCTCAGAGAACATTCTCAACATTTTGAAAGATAATGACTTGGATGGCATTCTTCTTCGAGGAAAAGCTTATGATGGGTGTTCGGCAATGTCGGGTGAATTTAATGGCGTCCAAGCAAAGGTCAAAAATGTTTATCCAAAAGCATCGTATGTTCACTGTCTTTCTCATCAACTTAATTTCATGCATCTACAGTGCATCAAATTCGCAATGCAATTGGTGTTATCACCAAAGTGGGTAACTTTTTCTCAAAGTCTCCAAAGCAGTCAAATCAACTTGCTCTGTCAATAAAAGAGAACACAGACGATGACATACCAGTAAGAAAGTTGAAAACTCTCTGCGTTACACGTTGGGTTGAAAGCCACGTAGCAGTCCTTCGTTTTATCGAACTCTTTCCTGCACTTTTGCATGCTATAAACTACTTCAGCATAAATGATGATTCCAAGACCTCATCTAAAGCATCAACTGTACTAACAAGTTTTTCCTCCTCTGAAATCTTGATATATATAATTCGAAAAAAGTATGATATCTTTGAAAATCTTTGGTGTCGATTCTGACAGAAGGGTCTCATTGTTTTAAGATATATTGATTCAAAATATTTCTATTCTCTATAAACTTCACAGTTAGAAAAAGTAAATATAACATTACAAAGTAAAGAAATTTATATTATGAAAAATATTTATCACTATATAATAATTCTTTACATTTTAAAATTAAATTTAAATAAATTCTTTTTAAAAACTGAAAAAATGTTTATATTTTATAAATTAATAAAATAAGTTTAATTTAAAATAACAAAATATAAAAAACAAATATTATGAGTTAATACTGGATTCCAGATCTGACCTAGCACTTTGTGAACATTTATCAAAAGTTATTCGGTTCGTTTACGTTAATTTGAGAAATAAGAAATAAACATCAAAGAAGCTTTACATGGTTTCATTCAGTTTCATGCAAAAGATGCATCAACACTAGAAAGTGTTATTTCTGAGTAATTACACGCTGACAATCTTACTATGGCTGACTGACAATCTTAGTGCTATGATAATGCAGCTGTAACGGCAGGAGAACTGTCAAGACTACAACAAAGAATTGTAGTCTTGAATAATTTCAAATTTTAAAATTATTTGAAATTAAAAATAAATTCAAACATTACATATTTCCAGATAATAAGAATCAAAACATCAATCATCCATCTGGGTAAGAGAGACACAATTCCAAATCAACATACACATTCAAACACAAAACATCAAACATTCAAAAATTCCTCACACAGTACTTAATTGTATAACTGCCATGAAATTGATGAAATGCATAAGAAATTGAAAACCCTTTGTCCGGGTTTTGTTTTCTCTGTGATCTCCTTGGCTATCATCATTTCTATTGTTGTATTTATCCTGATAATTTCTATTGTAGTTGTTTCTACCGTTTCTTCTGTAATTATTACCTCTATATCCGCTATTTCTATTATTATCATTGTTCTGATCGTAACTATCATTCTGATAGTTATTTCTGCTCGAAATCCTCGAGCATCATTTGTAAATTTTAATAACCATAGCCAAAATTTAGCTGGATTAAATGCTGTAAAACAGAATCCAGTTGTTGTGTCCTTTTTAGTACAGTGCAGAATCTCTATGTTTTCTTCAACGTTTCAACTGTTCTTCGGGAGACGATGAGAGAACTTCTTAGAATTACATTGATGAGAGAAAATGTCAAACACTCTGGAGTAAAACACAAGATAAAGTGAAGGTAATCCTAGAGCCGTTTGATGGATTATAACTTAGAAGACCTACATGAAGATGGTACTCAAATAAGTGACACTCAGAATGGTGCATATAGTTTGCTTCAAAATGTCATAAATTTTAATTTTATCATTCTACTTAATTTCTGGCTTACAGTCATGTCGAAAATTCCCGAATCCAAAAACGACTGCAGGATCCATCAAAGAATTTCCATGACATATTTCTGGATCTGGAAGGACTCAACAGCAACTAGGCAGCATACGAGAGAACGTTTGCATCACATCATTCAATGCCGTCAAAGATCAATGTGAGAAATCGAGAATTAAAATAGAAGGAATAATCAGACGTCGAACACAAATGTCTGGTGAAAATACTCATGATTTAGGACTCAGAGCAGTTGAAGAAATAACTCGTACTATGGAATCTGTTATCGATAGACTGATCCAGAAGATGACAGCACGATATGGTTGTCTGAGATCGGTAGATAAAAAGTTTAAATTTTTTTCAACTTAAACAAATTATTTTCCAGTGAGACCTCTGTTGATATTTAACAGCCCTATGCGCCCTGGTTGAATTTTATGAAATTAATAAAGATAGAACTAAACTGTTTGCAGAAATCATTGACCCTAATATGTTGCTGAAATCACATCAAGACGCTACCCCAAGCAGTCCACTGGAATTAATTTCATTTATTATTTCCTATGACAATGGCATATTTCTAAACCTGCGGATTGCTTTGAAAATTGTATTGAATATTTCTGTGTCAATTGCAAGCTTCGAGCGTCCATTTATCAAACTAAAACTCATTTTAATTTATTTATGAGCTCCAATAGGAATAAAGTGTTGGTCTGAATTGGCACTGCTAAGTATAGAGAAGAGATCGTCAAAACAATTAATTTTGATGATGTCATTGAAAACTTTGCAAGTGTTAAATCTCAAAAAGTTGTTTTTTTAATAAAATGTGACTGATTCCGCCACAGATTTCTTTTATTAACTTCGTTAAGCATTACAAGTAAATTTTGTACTTCATATTGATAAGTGTTCTTATGTACGAATTTTCCCCATAAATAAGAGCAGGGGAAAAATGCGGATTCTCCGAAACCCCCCGGGGGTAGCCCATTATCATGGCAACTGTCACGGGTACCATAGCAACGGTCACGGTAACCATAGCAACGGTCACGGTAACCATAGCAACGGTCACGGTTACCATAACAACGATCACGATTACCATAGCAATGGTTATGGTTACCATAGAGATGGTTCAGAACACCCTAACAACGGTTCCGAATACCCTATCAACGGTCCTGATCCCCTTAGCCTAGACAGCAATGGTTCCCATCACCTTAGTAACAGTTCCGGTTCACTTGGTAACGGTAACTAAGGTCCCAGTTACCATAGCAACGGTAACCAAGGGACGTTTTTCATTAGCAACGAATACAGTGATTTAAGGCAGTTGTAACCATGGTAACGGTTACCGTATCCATAGCAAACGTATAAAAAAGTGTTAATCGATGTTTTTAAAATGCTGATCGATAGTGCACATTTTGCCGCACATTTCTAATGTGCTAGAACTAGATTAAAGAACACTTTTAAAATTAATTTTTCAGGTCTTATTTTAATTGATTTGGTTTACGAATTGATTTAGTTTAAATAAACCTGCGATACAATTTTGATAAATGTGCTGGTAATCAGAATATTTGATATTTTTAAAATCCTCAACGCTTGTTTCTAAAAAATAAACATCCTGATTATTATTAAGAAACTACAATTTGTAAATAGAAAACAAAATCTGAAAAAATATAATAATATGATGTTAATGATATATACCTTATATACATGATATCAAGATCCCTTACAAAACATAAATCTCTTAAAGTTGTTCAATAGAACCAAATAAACCGTCAGATGTTCGACAACCAACACATTATAAATATGATGTAAATAATAGAGGATATAATGGTTATCGAAAATATATATTTTCATTGAAAAAAAATTATTAATAAAAATTGCGATATACATCAAACCGTAACACAATGAAGAAAACGAATTCGCCGCAGTAAATCAAACGAACAAATTAATGTTGACAGAAGTAATACATTGCTAACAGCTCCTTCCTCGTAATGCAGTACCTTTTTCATGATTATTCATAGAGTGTGAACCATATGCAATAACTCTCTCACGTCCGTCCTTGTCTCTTTGGGATAATAATACTCCAATCGTGTCGAAACTGGCATCAGTGTCCAGTATAAATTCTTTCGTGAAGTCTGGGAATCCTAGAATTGGTGGTGTTGTTAAAGCCACTTTCATCTCTGCAAATGCTTCATCACATGCGTCTGTCCATAACAATTTATTCTTGTTTATAAATAATGTGGCTGCCTAAGCTCTTTTCAGGTGACGGATGCGTTTTCAATGTGGATATATTATTTTTGACGACTAAATAACTTGCTCGGCGTTAATAACGAACACGACCTTAGTATGAGTTATACGCAGTACGTACTAATTGGTACGATGCGAATATTATATTATAATACGGTAGACCATTTTTTACATTAGTTTTTTAATGTGTTTAAGTGTTATAGATGCAATTTTAAAATTTCAAATTCCGATTTATCATAAAATTATTATTATGAAATACGCCGTACCGGCGTGTACCGTCACAAAAAAAGCACTGTATATATAAACGTAAAATAATCCATAATGAAAATAAAATTTAATGATTGGCAACAGTCAAAAAAACTTTTTTATTAAAAACTAACTTATATATGAGATATTTTGATAATAATATGCTTTGACTGTTTTGTCATCATCTTCTGATCATTGATTAATAACCATTTTTTCTAATTAAATATTTAAAGTAACTCTAAGACAAAAGCGCCAATGTAAAAAAAAACTCGAACAAAAAACTCTGCTGACACAAACCACTGCGAACCAGAATCTCCTAAACAAAGAACTCCTAGGATTAAAAACCCCACTTTCATAAATCCTTCCCGTCCAAAACCTT
>MQRK01216416.1:14804-27150 GCA_001938485.1 Girardia tigrina
CAATGCCAAATGTTGAGGAAATGCTGAATACACTAAATGGAGCAAAGTATTTTTGCACAATCGATTTAGGAAACGCATACAATCAAGTGGAACTTGAAGATGGATCAAAAGTCAAAACAGCATTTTCGACAAAAGATGGCCAAGACTGTTTCACGAGAATGCCATTTGGAATTGCGGCGGCACCAGCTACGTTTCAAGAACTGATGGTAAAAGTTTTGGATGAATCATATTGGAAAGAGACAGTTGTGTATTTAGACGATATATTAATTTTCGCAAAAGACAAGGAAGAACACCTCAAACGAATTGAACACGTATTTAGTAAAATAAAGCAATCGGGTCTGAGAATTAATCCAGATAAGTGTCACTTTTTGGTTGAAAAGACAAAGTTTTTTGGAAATGTGATCAGCAAAGATAACATAGAAACAGATCATAAAAAGGTCGATGCGATTAGCAAGTTTCAGGATTCTTTATGTGTGAAAAATTTGAGAAGCTTTTCAGGTTTAACGAACCATTACAGGAAATTCTGTAGAGAATATGCAAAGTATTCAAAAGTATTGGAAGGACTATGTGGAAAGAATAAAGAAAAAAAGCTAATATGGACAGAAGAATGCAAAGAAGCGTTTCAAAAATTAAAGGAAAAGATGATCAATACACCAGTGATAGCATACCCAGATTTCGGAAAAGAATTCATATTGGACACAGACGCTAGTTTTGACACCATTGGCGCGGTGCTATCACAGAAAGATATATATGGAAGAGAAAGAGTGATTGCATATGGATCTCATAAAATGAATAAACAAGAATTGGGATACTGTATTACGAGAAAAGAACTGCTGGAAATCTATTATTTTACACAAAACTTCAAGCACTATCTTTACGGCAAGAAATTTTTATTAAGAACGGATCATAAAGCCATTACCTTTATGATGACGACAAAGAACCCAATCACTCCGTAATTTCAAACTTGGATATTTTTTTAAGTGGGTTGGATATAACAATGGAATACCGGAAAGGTGAAAAACACTCTAACGCCGATGCAATGTCGAGAAATTCCTGTGAAATGTGTGTACAATGTCAAACTATGCACAAAGAATCTAAGAAAGGTAAAGTTAAAACAAGAATCTTAGCTTTAGACAATGAATCAATAGGATTCAAATGGCAGAAAGATAATGACGAGATAAAACAGATTAGATCAGATATCAGAACTTGGAAAATAAAGAAATGGTTACTGAAAGATGATATCGTAACGACAATGGATAACAAATACTGGATTCCGAAAGGTAAAAGGACTGAATTCGTGGAAGAAATAAACATGATGCTGTGTCACGCTGGTAGCAAGAAAGTTTATAATTATTTGAAAGATGACTTAGATATGGAAGATATGAAAAAAACGGTAAAATAAATCGTGCAAAGTTGTATAAATTGTCAGACAAGAAAGACGCTAACAACAAAAGCAAAAGAGAAACATATTAAACAATCTGCTGATGAACCATTCCAAAAAATATATATGGATTGCTGCGAACCTTTTAAAAGAAATATTAATGGATGTCAATACATACTAGCGATAATCGATCAATTTAGCAGATACATCAGTTTGAACGCAGTAGCTCATCAAGACGAGAAACCCGTGCAAAAGGTATTACTAGGCAAATGGATTTGGAAATACGGACCACCAAAATAAATCCATGTCGATAGAGGAAAAACATTCGAGTCAGCACTTTTTAAAGAAACAACGAATAGATTTAAAGCTGAGATAGTATATTCCAGTCCTTACCACCACAATACCAATGGGATTGTTGAGAGACAATTCAGAACAATTAGGGATGCAATGAATATACGGATGAAAGACGAGGTTCACAAAGATTGAACGGAAATCCTGCCAGAAATAGAATTTATGCTAAATAGCACAATTCAGGCAACCACAGGGATATCCCCAGCAGAAATAATTTTTGGTAGGAAACTAAGACATTGGTGGAAAAACACCGGGGGAAAAGGACATGTCGAGAATTAAATAAATAAAAGCACGACACAAACGAAACGAATATTCCGAATTGGAAATAAAGTGCTCATAAAGAAAGAAAACGTAAAGAAGGATGACGATCGATATATGGGCCCAGCCACAATAAAGAACCGACGCCAGGAAAGAAGTTACGAGATACAATTAGATGATGGTAGAACATTGATCAGAAATGTTACATAGTTATAGTTTCGCAACTATATTAATAATAATTAATCATTTTATTTAGTATTTTAGTTTAATCATTGGACATGTCAGTATAGAGATACCCCTTTCATTTTGGCAATAAATTTAACATATAAAGGCTTTTATTTTCAAATAGGTTTCTTAAGAACACCAACATGGGTTTTCGAACTTTTATTTTCAATACAATTTGAATTATCTTTTGGACAACTCTCAGCAAAACTCTCGTAATTCGACATCGTCCTAAGTTGATAAATTTTAGTTAATGTTTTTTAAGAAAGAATTATTCGAACAAATTTTTCATTATTTTCAGATTTTATTTTATTTTATTATTTATCTACATATTAATTTTATTTTAAAAATGATTTTATTTAAAGAAAGAACATTTATTTAATTTAAAACTTAGTTAAAAGTTATTTACTTTATTTAAATTTTAATATGAAAATTTGAAACGATTTAATATTTTTAATGTTTTTAAATATCTTATGCTGTACTTTAAAATGTAAATTATGTTCGAATAATTATCTATCGTGAACATCCAAAATATCAATTTTCCATCTGGGTGGGAGAAACACATTTCCAAATACTAAACTCAACATACCAAATTTAAAATATTCCTCACATCCCCCTCGATTTAAATGTCATATACACAAACAAAAATGTACATTGATATGGGACACTGTTGTGTGTGAAGTAGTTGGTGCACTACAAAGGACAAATATTATTGGTCAGATGAATGCGAAACCAGTTTCAAAGAACTAAAACAATGACTTTAGATAACCACAATATTATTTATTCCATATATGGATCGTGAATTAATTCTGCATAGAGATGCCAGTTTTTCAGCAATTGGTGGTGTATTAAGTCAAAGACTGAAGGATGATTCGGAACGAGTTATTGCATATGGATCTGGAACTCTGAGTGATCATGTGACAAGAAAAGAACTTTTAATACTTAGAGATTTTATTTTGTACTTCAAACATTATTTATACGGGAGACAATTCATAGCTCTTACCGATCACAAAGAACTTGCTTTTATAAATGAGGCAAGTAAATCAGTCAGTCGACAATTTCAGACTTTGTTGAGAGATTTCTCTTTCATTAATTTTGCATTTTTATTCAGGAAGGGATCCGATCATTCAAATAGCAGAATAACTGTGTGCATAGTGTCTTATGAAGCACATTGGGGAAAAGTCTATCAAAAGCAAAGTTAATCATGTAAATGCACGAAATGTAGCAGATGTTTTGGGTATTTCAAAAATATATAAAATCGTTAGAATTGAACGAATCTCCAAAGCTGGATGTCCAACACAATCCGTTATGTTCGTTTGTGGATCAGATTGTCATCGACGATGATCTATTATGTTTAAATGATGGTAATGGTAAGTGATTAGTAGTTCCATAAGTTTGTAAACAACAGGTAGTAGAGTATATCCACCAATATCCAATTTATGACATATTGGGTTCAAAAAGCTTTAAAGATACATTAAAGACATTTATTTTTGGTTAAAAATGAATTAATCAGTAAGGACAATATCATGAAAATGTGAAATGTGTATGAGAAGAAAAGTTACGACACATATGAAAAAAACATTTTTACCTCGAGAAGATTTTCATGGACATTGCTTAGATGACAGTATCAAAAACTGGTAAAAAGTACATGTTAGTATTAATTGACAAGTTCAGCAAAGTCGTCGTTCTAGTCAAGAAGTTAAGAAGTCAAGCAGAGAAGACAGTAGCCAGAGAAATACTAAATGGTTGGATATAGAGGGTAGGGAAAACTAAAATCTTTCTTATCGAACAAGGATAAAACATTGGAAGGCACCAAATTGAGACAGATATGTCAGAATTTTAACATTCAGCAAGAATTGTCTTCCCCATATCAACATCAGGCTAATGGAATGGCTGAGTGTACGATTGGTTCAGTTCGAGATATGTTGACAACTACTTTAGAATGTCAGAAATCGTAACTGGGTTGAGAAGATTTACTTCCAAAAGTAAAATTCTCTTTAAATACGACTAGAGTGCAGTTGGTATGAGTTTATGTGAAATACTCTTTGGTCAGACGGTAGGAACACGAGGAATATTTAAAAACTTAGAACAGTCTCAATTAATAACAGTAGCACAAGAAAATACAAATATTAAATTTAATTAGTTGTAAATGCAAGATGAAAAAAACGGAGTCATCGAGTTTTCAATGTGCGGGAGGAAGTGCTGGTCAAGATAGATTCACACACATGTTGGAAAGACGGAATGAGATATGAAAGCCAATTTTGGATTATAAAGCTTCTAAATCCTCACTAAGAGGTGTTGGAAATGTAAAAAAATTAAAGCTATGACGAATTGAATTCCTAAAATAATATGTTCATTCGCACAATGATAAAGAGGAAAAAGTTAGAAAATGAATGGTTAATTAAATAATCATTAGTTAGTGTTGTATTTTTAAATATATTTCTGTAATGATTATTTCTCCTGATTGTATTATATCCATTATATTCATTTTTTATATTTATTGATAATTATTTTATTAATAATCATTTTAATAATCATTTTATTTAATTAATCATTATCATGATATTTAAAAGATATAAAATGTATATTATAAATATTAATGTTATTTAAATTTACAAGATTTTTAAAAATATATTTTTAAACACCTTTTATTTATGTATATATCATATCATTTACAAGATTTGTAGAATACATTTAAAGTAAAATATATTTCGTAATGATTTTCCGTTGTCTCGATAAGCTAATAATAATATACAGTATTAAAATCTAGAAAAATAATAAGCTGTTTACGAATTTTTGGTAGGGAGATTTCAGTCCTGGGATTTTGTCCTTGAGTTTATGTCCTAGATCCGATAAAAGTGTAATATGATGATTTTCGTTTTCTTTAAAACGACTGTGTGGAATTTGAGCCCCTCTTCATGTTTTTGGTGTTATTTCTTTCCTTTTTTACATAATGTGTTTCCATTTATTGATTGTTTAATCTAACATTTTTAAGAGAAATAATTAATAATTATGTATCAAGTTTGGTTACATTTCACTAAAACATTTTTATTAACTCGTTTTCGTCTCTTTTCTTTTATTTATCTGTTTGTTCATGGTTTTTTATACTATTGCAATCGATTTTTCACCCACTTCTTATGATTCAATTGAGCTGAAATTTTACCCAAATGTGTTATCCCAATGAAAACACCTGAATAAATTAAGCGGTTATTATCCTTGTAAGATGAAAATTTATTGAAAAGAAAATAATCTACACAAAACTTATTCTAATATTTAAAAATTATACACGTTTATTTTTATTATTACAACAACATCACGAGATTTAATTTAAACATTCTGGAACCGTTATTGTAAAGTTATTGTTATATATTTAGTATAATAAAGATCATATAAATAGTACATAATTATTTACCCTTACAATCTGACTGGTTAATTATTCATTTTTTGAACAAAAACAATTTTACGATTACCATATATTCATTTATTATTTATAAATTAAATTCAAAACAATTTAAATTAAAATCAAAATACGCATTTTTATATTTTTCATAACTTTATTAATTTTCGGTATCTTTTTGGATTCCTTATTAATTATAGCTTATTTGGTTATATTTTTGTCATGAAGAATATAAAAAAATATGGATTTTCTGGACTTTGGGTATTCTACTCTTTATCATTGTGAGGAATATTTTTGAATGGTAATTATTGTATGTTGTTGGGTATGTTGTTTTAGGATTGTGTTTCTCCCACCCAGATGGAAGATTGATGTTTTAAATATTTTAAAAAAATATTTTTTGTTTAATCAATTAGTAACATTTTATTAATCAATTTTAAAATTAAATTAATTTTTCATAAATAACACTGTGTAACAAAATTTTTCGAAAGTTTCTCCCGCAAACGTTTTTTAGACTTTTTTGATACTTTTCAACATACTGGTTTTGAATTTTTTATCAGTTTTCTTTTTCCGTCTCCGAATTAACCTAGGAATTAAAAAAAGTATTTAGCCAAAAACCCCCATTTTTTAATTTTTTTCGTTTCAGATTTGTTGTAATGACCAGGAAATGTTCCACAAAAAGTTATAGATCAAAATATTAATAGCAAAGAAGCGCAAACTGACAAGAATACCATAACGGTGGATTGTAAAGTCATGAGTTAACAAGTAAAAGTGAAGATTTGAACGAGACTGTCTTTTATGTTGTGTGCAATCGTCTCTAATCAAAAACCAAAGGTAATCTCTCATCATTGCTGTATCCCACGCTCCTTGGTACATTTTCTCCATTGTTTGCATATCCTGGTGGAAGCGTTCCACCTGTTCCTCGCTAAAGTCACCAAGGTTTTCCCGAAACCAATGTAGATGCGAATGCAAATAATGAAGTTTCACCGACATTCTGCAGCCCAGTTTTTCGAAGTGTTTGAGCAAATCACTGATCAGTAGTTGGTACTCGTCACTCTTCTTATTTCCCAAGAATCCTTCCACAACTTTCCTAAAGGCTCTCCAGGCATTCATTTCTTTAGCAGTCATCTTTTTTTCCAAGTCTTCTGACGCTACATAAGTCTAATTTGAGGGCCCGTGATTACAACTGCTTGGAGTTTAGCTTCAGAAAACTTGAGAAACATTTTGCTAATATAGTTGAAAGCCCGTCCACTGGGATTTAAAGCTTTTACAAATTGTTTCGCAAGTCCAAGCTTTATATGTAATGGCGGCAGCAAGATCTTTTCTTTTCCGACTAAAGGAGGGTGTATGACATTGTACTTTCGAGGAAGAAGTGGATCTCTAAAGGGTCAATCTTTTGTAGCATAGTATTCATCTGTAGCCCGACTGTCCCAGAGGCAAAGAAAGCAGGAATATTTTGTATATCCGCCTTGTAATCCAAGCAAAAATCCAATCATCTTAAAGTCTGCGCAAATCTCCCACTTATATTTGTAATCAATCATTTCTAATAAGATTTTCACATTGACGTACTCTTATTTGAGGTGGACGGAATGGGCTTTTGGGATAGAAGGGAAAATATTGCCGTTATGGAGTAAAACCGCATTTAGGCTTCTACTTGAGCTGTCGATAAATAGCCGCCAGCGACTTGGATGATGTTCATAACCAATTTCTTGAAAAAGCCCAGTCACGTCTTAGCAGTAGCACAACGAGTCCTTAATCGTATAAAACTTCGAGAAACGTTCATGACTTTTTCGATAAATTGATGAATTACAGGTTGGATCCATCAAATTCCACTCTTTCAAACGAGAGGTAAGTAGTTCAGCATTTGATTTCGTAAGTCCTAGGTCTCTTATTAAGTCATCAAGCTCCGGTAGATTAGAAAAGTGCGGGACATTCTTCGGACTTTGTTGGCTCTCTCCATATCTGAGGGATTTCAAAAGGCGTACTGCTGAGATTACCATTTAGCCATTTTCCGCTTGCTCGTCATGGTAGGTAATTGAAAATACTTAATAATGTAAATAAGTTATCGGTACGTTTAAACAAAAGAGAAGTCTATTGCGTATTAATCTAAAACAGAAAAATAGAAAATAAAGAAAATATTAAATAGTGGTAAATAATTAGATGGTGTGCAAAAGCTAATATCATATTCGTAAACAGCATACTCAAATTGTGTAAGGAACATAGAAATTGTTTTGTGGGAAAAAATTGTTACACATTATAATATTTAAAGAATATTTTTCTTAAAATAAATAACACTTATTTTTAATTTAAATGTATAAATTATTTTTGTAATCGCATTGTAAATTAAATTTGTTTGAATAATAAGACTTAAAGAATATTATTAAAAAAAACTTATCAATCAAAAACAATGATGAGCTACGCAACGTTTACAGAGAATTATCCTAGTGGAAATTCAAATTGTGATACAAACTCAATTAGTGTTCTCAATATGGCAACCAACGACCACGTGACTCCGAACATTAGAGGTCCAGAAATATTTGACGGATCTGAGTCTAAAATTGAGGAATTCTTAAAGAACTTCGGTAGATTTGCGAAGATCATGGGATTCTCAGAAGAAAGAAGAGTCTTGCTGGTGACAGCATTCATGATTCCGGAAGCAATAAAAAAATACGAAAATGCACAGGGAGATACATGGGAAACAAAAATGAGATCTACATTCACCAGAGAAAAGAACATTCTGGAGATAATGAGGGAACTTGTTGAAATAAAAGTTGGATCAAACGACCCCTCAACCGTATTACGGAAAATAGACGAACTAGTTGGAAAACTAGTAGAAAAGAAATTAGGAAAAAAAGAGATATCAGACTTAGCATATGCTAACGCTGTAGATGATAGAGAAGTGAAGAGAGAAATAGCTTTGAGAGGTATCTCGAAAGTTGAGGATATCGAATGTTTACAGAAGAAAATGTACAAACTTTAATCAAAGAGTAAAGATATAAGGGTGGACGCGTACGCCATAAAGAGAGTCAACAAATGAGAACAGTCAAACATAAGAGACGACAGCCAAGACCTCGAAACGAAGAAAGAATAATAGAAGAAACAAAGAGAAATTTCAAAACGAGAAATATTTCTTGTTAGCATGTAAGAAGAGAATGCCCAAACATCAGGTGCAACACTGTAATAGAAAACGACACGTAAGAACACAATGATATGAAAATCCGAATAGATTCAGAGAACGGGAGCAATGAAAACGGGACAACGGAAAGATTGGAAGAGATGACAGGAGAAATTATTCGAATGGGAAATATGGAGAGCGAAGGACAAAGACTAATAAAAATATCTAGTGGTTGAATTAGTAGAACGAAATGAGGAATGGGAAAGAATGTCGGAAAGAACAGATAGAAGAGCAGATGTGACAAGAAGAGATTACTTCACGAATAATAGGTAGTTCAGAGACGAGCAGGGAAATGAGGACGCACGATCACAGGGAGAAGTGATCAGTGTGCTACAATAGGAAGTAAATGTAGATGTATGATTGACTGCATGTATGAATGTGTATGTGATTGTATGTTTGATGATGTGCATAAAAACATTCTTCTGCAGATGTGTATATTAGATGGTGAACATGATGGAAATTATCGGAAATGTTATAATATGAAAACTGAAAAAAAGAAAAAAAGAATGCAGACGTATTGAGAATACCAATGTTTAACATAAATTATTAAGAATTGAAAGGACGAAATATAGAGTTTCGCATAAAGAATAAAAATGTACAGTTGTTGTTGGTCACAGGAGCCCGAGTCAACGTCATTAAAGCAGAGCTTATCAAAGATATGAAAGATATCAAAATCAAAGAAACAAAAATAAATATACACTGGCAAATGATTCGGAAATTATAAACTATGGAATTGTGCAACTAAAAGTGATTATTGAAAGGATAGAGAAAACAATTGATTTTTTTGTAGTCAAAGATCTAGATCCGGAAAAGATAGCAGGGTAGATGGCAGTGAGGTATGTGCCATTAGAGCCGAACAATATGCTAACAGGAGAAGAATCGGAAGACGAAGATGAACCAGAAACTGCATAAGACGAGGTTCTAGATAAGGATAATCTGGTTACTTCGAGAACTGTTCAATCACCATTTTGACCGTAAAGGATTCGGAGACTGTCGGTTATCTCATAAATTCATGATGACGAGATCACTGAGACGTGTGATAATGAAAATTAACACTTAAAAAAACAATGTGTTTTATTTGTGTATTTGTAAATTTGTGATTTCATAAATAAACATTTAGTGTATTTAACTTAGTTTTATCATTACCGTTCTGTGAAGTAAAAGCATCATACAATCATATCATTAGTATTTTTTGTTCAATGTTAAGAAAGTCTTTTATTTAAATGAAGCGTTAGACTTTTGCTCTGTAAATTTAGATGGTTAATAATCTTGTTACGAAATCTTAAAAGAAATGTAGAGGAGGTCAGAAAACTATAAAAATTACGTTATGTCATTTATTATTAAACAAAAATAAGTTTTAATATAAGTTTTTGATATTAAAATTTAATGTATTAAACTCAAAATGATACAAGAAAAATGTATATAATTAAATTATTCTCAATGAAAAATAATACAATATTCATGCAAACCGAATCAGTATTCGTATCACTGATTCCGCATTCAAAGATCCAACATCTCAAACTTTTTCACAATATGGAGTTTATCTCCTCAAACATCGGTGAGTTTGATGATTAATTATTCAATGAATACCTTTTAGTGAATCGTTTGAAGAGTCAAACGATAAGTACTTGTCGTCCGATTTATTGCACGTGCATTAATTTATCATTCGGTGTTTCCACTGAAACTCTTTTCGAATTAAGAATCAACTTATTTTTCAATTCCGACTGGAATTCTAAATTATTAGGTAGTTCAACTATGACTCGATTTTTATCTGAAGAAATGCTGCTGCTTCGTCTAGCTACATTGGTAACGTTTGTTTCGCTAGTATTCGACTGGAGAATGACTTTTCTGTAATGCTTCATTTCACTGATTTTACACAATAACAAACTCCAAGCCGCTTTACGAAATGTTTCTCCTGTTAGACAATAGAGAATAAAATTTATTGATAGATTGAGTAAAAAAAGAAAATTCCCAATATGAAATGCATCAGCTATGGGACCTGCATTGCCTGTTCTTCCCTTAGATTTCCCATGTGTTCGTATCACCGATACGATTAAAGCTGGAAAAGTGAATAAAACAAAAACTGTTGAGACCAATAATAATCGAATTGTTATTCGTTGTTCTTGTTTCAGAGCTTCCTTTTTAGAAAACAGAGTGGAATGTTTTTGCCTTTTTTTCAAAATGAAGATTATAGTGAAATTACAGACGCAAATTATTATACTTGGAACAGCTGATAAGAATACTATATCTACGAAGACCATCATAGATAATACTTTATTACCCTTGCACAAAACTCTTTTAGTACAAGGAATATGGTTTTTATCATAACTAAATAGCCATGGTATATTAACTAAGAAAGAGAAAACTACAGTTGATCCCAAAATAATAGCTGTGTTTCTAACCGAAGATACACGACGACTGTGAAATGGAAATGCAACGACTATGAGTCGATCGATTGTAAAGAGTACAATCGTCCAGGTGGATATTAATCTCATTGAAAACGAAGTATAAGTTCGAAATGGGCAAACTGAATAATTTGTCAAATATCTTTCAATAAATGTAATGACACTATCATTTAATTTCACTAAAATTGGCTGTAAAACTAAATTGGTATAGAAACTGTATTGAAATGTTATTATCGATAAAGAATCAAAAACTGATAGAAAAACCAAATAGAGATGACTAACAGACTTCATTGCTCCATCTTTCAGAATGATAAAGGAAAACACATTGCCTGAATTCAAATATTCGATTATTAAAACATTTATTAATGAAAATTAAAAATTATTTTATTTTTATGAAATGTGAACGCTAATTTGATATTGTTGCAATATAACTTACTTAAAACTCGTTGTAAAATATAATCATTGTGCATGTTTCGATGTCTCTTTCATCGTATTCAGCAATTATTGTATGTATATTCCAATAATATTTCAAACAAGAATAATTTAATAAATTAAAAACGCCATTTCGTAACATAATATATTATACTTAGACGGAATATGCGTCATTATCAAGCACTTCTGATGATAAATGTTAAGATTACATGCGTTCAATAATTATTATGCAATCACTGTTTCACGCAAAAACTTTCAAAAAAGTTGATACAGTGTACTCTCGATTAACCGTGCGCGGATTAACCGGTTTGCGGATTAACCGTGCCTGAAAATAAATATTTTTAAATAAAAATTTAGTTTGATTATTTTTTATCTAAGACGGTTTTAAGACGCATTAATGAATTGCGATCTTGAATATGTGCGTTATTTGAAAAAAATACGTACAGGGTCGCGCAGGAATGTCACACTGCCATTAATTTCGATATTTATTGCCCACATTTGTCAGTTCTCGGAACTTCGTTTGTTCTAAAAAATCTAATGTTCACAAAATCTTCGGTCTTTCGAAGTTTGTTTGTTCAGTTGCTCTGTTTCCTTCCAGCGGAGAAGTACGTGTATTATAATATAAAGTGCAGTTTTTTTCATTACTCTCGTATGTTTGATTATTTTTAATTTCTTTCTGTTTGATATTATTTTTATTGTTATATATAATCTCAAAAATTCATATTTTA
>MQRK01216417.1:2860-13382 GCA_001938485.1 Girardia tigrina
ATTAATTTTATAGATATTATAAAAATAATGTCAATATAAATCCTATTCAGTACTTGATCTAAATAAAAGTGTCTTACAAAACTCAAAAATAATGTATTAATGTTTAAAGGTTAATTTAAATAAGACTTTATGTTTATTTTAAGCAGTTTTTAAAGAAAATAAATCATGTGCAAAACAAAATTGATACTCATTAAGAAATATATAAATAATATAACAAACAAATTACCATTAAATTTGACTTTAGCATTAAGATGACGAAATAAAACGACATAACCCTTAATATTAAATCGTATACAACCTCTTCACGACTGTGTCAATATTAAAAATATCATTGTTCAAATGTTTTGGCAGCCATGTAAAATAATTATTAAATAATAATATTGTGTTATCACAAAGGTCATTGGCAGTCAATAAATAATGAAAGGTCCAGATTTTAGTTAAAAATTAAACACGGATAAAGAAGTGAGTTTTGATATTATCGGGTTCGTTTTTGGACACTGAATGAGTTTTGAGGAATATTTTGAATGTTTGATGTTTTGTATTTGAATGTTTTATGTCGATTTGAAATTGTGTCTCTCCTACCTAGATGGATGATTAATATTTTAATTTTTGTTATCGGAAAAAATGTAATGTTAAAATTTATTTCTAATTAAAATGATTTTAAATTTTTAAATAAGTTAATTAATTGTATTTACAATTTTAAATAAATAAACTAAATTATTAAGTTTTAAATAATTAATAATCATTTTAATTTTTAACTAATAAATTTTGTAGTAAATATTTTAAATGATTATTGAATTTTCATAATTTCTTAGATAATAAAATTAAAATCAATAATCAAATAGATGGATGGTAATATACGAAAGCTTTGATAAAGGTTGTCCAGATGACAATCAAACTTATTATACTAATAATAATATTAAAAGTCACATTGGTGCTCTTAAAAAGAGTAAACTGGCATGAAACATGTTATTTTTTTAACATAGAAAGACTGTGTGGTAGTTTATTATTATCTATACACTTCAATCATTATTTTTATATAAAGAAAATGTTTATTGTACATCATAAAGCAATAAACTTCAGAGTGAAGACTAAGAAGGCAATCCTCGATCAATTCAAGACCTAGAAGAATTATATCAGTAGTTAGAATATATAATTAAAAATAATGAAAGAACGAATAACTGACGTGCTGATTTGACATATGTTCATAAATGGGGGTGAAATGCGTATATTATCACCTGAATGAACACGAGAATTCGAAAACTTGAACAACTTAAAAGCCCCAGGATAAAGGCAGAGGACTTTGAGGTAGATTAATCACATTTGAGTTTTAACGATGAATTAGATCAGTAGAAGAATTACATACTTTAAGATAAGACCAAGATATACATTTAAGCAAGTCATATAATTAATTTGAAGATCTTTCGTAATTTAAAACTTTTTTTGTATACTAAGATAAAAATATTTCTTGTCTTTTTGTATAAAGACTGGAAAAAAACATTCAATATTTTTTCCTGGATAAAGTTAAAGATTAAGTTAAGTAAATTAAGTAAATGTATGATATGATTCCTGAAAAGGTTTAAAAACAATTTATAATGGATTGTGTATTTTGCTTGACATTAAGCAAACAGCAACTAAGAAGAAGCAAACAACTAATCAAGATGAAAACTAGTTCTTAATGTTTCAAGCTCAACCTCCATGTCATAACCATTATCAATCATTGTCAGTTTTTTTTTATTCCTAATTTGATTTTATAATTATAATTTCTTTAATTGATTTCTCCACAAATCGTCTCTTAGTTGATATGAAAGAAAAATTTGATTAATTTTATTTTCTGAGAAACAATTTTCTTATTATAAAAGACGTTTTCGGGAAAAATAGTTTTTTTGCTTTTTGACTAAATAAGTATATATAAAAAAATATTTGTCATTTTTTTAAAATTTTTTAAATAATAATAATTTATTATTATTGAAACAATTATTAATATTCCAAATATATTTTCAATTGCGTATATATTTATTATTAAAGTATGTTTAGAAAAATTCTTTTCGGAAATATTCTGATAAACATACAATATTATAAGTTATAATCATAAAAGTAAATTTTAGAAGGATTTAGAAAATTTAAAATTCCGTCTATAAAGACTTTTATTATATTATAAGTTATTTAAATTTTTAGACTTTCTTACAATTAAATCAAAAATCAACAGCGCAAAGAAAACTTGTATAACTTTGGTTACTCCATATGTTTTAATATTTCATTAAAAAGACAACTTGTAATCCCAGACAATGTTTTAAAGAACTTTCAAATTAGTCAAGTTTTGAAACAATGCATATGTTAGTAGAATAAACCCAGTTCCGTCGCAAAACAAAAAGGTACTAAAAGCAAGCATTTCTACAGACATCTTTGTGCAGGATATTTGATTAAATTTTACTCATTTAAAATTTTAAAAAATAAACGTAATCATTTTCATACATATCTGGTACATTAAGTTGCTACGTATCTTACTCAGTTTACCCTTGCAACGACACTGAATAGAACTTCATTCTTTCAAAAGTTGAGTTTTCTATTGTTCAAAAAATCCAAGTCTCCATATCAAAGATTGTTTTGTGAAACATACACAACCAGACACTAAAACATTCAAAAAGGAAAAATGTAAATAACCTCAATTTCAAAACCTTAACAAATTTTAACTTCTCTGTTATAGTTGTAATTTTTTCTTTCAATTCTCAAAAAAATTATTGAAATTTAAAATCCACTTATTTTTTTCGGAATCTTAAATAAATCTTAAATATAAGAATCCTTATTTTATTACTTTTTGACCAATGTAATTTTTTATATTTTTAATACGAGAAGTCAAAGTATTTGTTGGGGAAGGATGAAATTTATCAAAAAAAATGAATCCAAACAGAAAAATTTTAAGATTCAACCATATCTAGTGTTTTTAATAAATCCTATCTAAAAGGGGAAAAGGTCAGTATTATTATTAAACAATATTTATTTGAATGTGTTCAATATTGGCAATTATTCTTTCCCTTGACAACAAAAAGATTTACTAAGAAATATGAGAACCTTTTATATGCGTCAATAATTTTACAGAAAAAGAGCTATTTTTTATCTGTGAAAACGTCATTTGTCTTATTTTTGGTAGAATGCCTTTGACATTTAATGAATCCCTGACATGTTACTGTCTTAGAATCAGTTTAATTATTGATGTAAATACCTCAATTATACATGTTTTACTAATGGAAGGAAAATTTTGAATGTTGATGTTTTGCGTATTGTTTAAATGTTGTGTGTTGATTTGGGATTGTCTCTCCTACTTAAATGGCTCAGTAATATTTTATTTCTTATTATCTGTATAAAAATACAGGGTTCAGTATTTAATAACCCGATATTTTTATTCTGTTTAACAAATTAATATAATAAATCAACTATATCAGACTAACTCAACCCAACTGATATGGGGTAGTTGGATTAAATTAATTTTTCGTTAATGATAAAACAAACAAAATGTTAGTCAACAAACAATAAAAAAATATAACCCGTTAATAATAAAATTTATTGCATTCATTATCAAGACTCTACTTCCTAGTACACGGTAATTAAATAGCTATCTTTTAAATTTGTAATCATTAATTTTCTTTATTGATTTTCAGTTTTTATCATTACTTTGATTAACGTCAAATAATAACAAAAAAAACTAGCGAAGTCATTTAGTGAAAAAAAATATTTATTTTATAAGGAGAATATAGCGTGATGATCGGATGACGACGGCCGATTTCTCAGAGACAGACCTATGACGAATGACTAATGAATGACATTTGTGTAATCCAAGACTACAACGTTTGAATCACCACAAATATGATAGACTAAAATTTTCATTTTACATTCATATTTAACTCGAACTTTAAAATAATGAACTTGTATTTTATTTCGTCTCTTCTGTGATTCACCATTGATGATTTACATAGCAATTATTAATGTCATTTCGTGTACTTTATGACACCATGTCATAAAGAATAAATTCATATATGTTATTAAATAGCTTTAGAACTTTATACGATTCTGTACAAATAAATGCTTGAAGTCGTAAGGGATTCCGTAAATAAAATATTATTAAAGTATACATGCTGAATCCGTATTAGTTTTAAAATCCCATATCGTCCAATTGATGTTTTAAACTGTTATTGTTAAATTGACCGATTGTAAAGAACTGCATCATTAGAGATATCGAATTTATAATTTGTTTGTCAACTGTTGAATCATGTCGTTACAAGGAAGAATATTTTCCTATAATTTCGCATCAACATCTTTTGTGAAATAAGATTGATCTTTTTTCTATAACTTTTGAAAGTCATTTTTTTCTTTCTTTTCGTAGTGAGATACTATTTCTGTCGGGTTGTCACCATTGAGTCATGATTAATATACCAAACATCACCTTTGTTTCTTTTTTACAATGTACGAAAATTTTTTTTTTTAAAGAAAAGTCAAAAACTAAAAAAATATAATCACCAACGTATCACACATCAAAAACAGGAACAACTATTTACACATAGAACCTAATCAAATAAAGGCTTTGTACAGGCACACAAGAAAGATAATGTCAAAGGCGTTCTAGTCACACGGAATTTGGGTATCACAATCTGAATAATTTATTCAAATTTAGATTTAATATTCAAATATATTTTTAATTTATTGTGATTGTAATTTTTAATTAATTTTATTTTTAAATTTTTTAAATCAAATTAATATTTGAAAAATGTTTAATAGCAATTTTATTTTAACCAAGTCGTAAATATTTTAAATAGAATATGTAAGTTCAAGTTAGTTCAGATTTTAGAATAAAAATTATTAAACTTTGATCGATCAATATCAGTAAAAGCACTACTACAGATTGTCATAAATATGATCAAAATTGTAATTGAAATAAATGTAGTAATAAATGTGTGAGTTCTCTTAACACTTAAACTATGAAATCAGTCTCAATTATCTTCCGATAATTTTTTAAATTAATTTTTAAATTTATGGATAAATAATCTATAGGAATATTGATTTACAAATATTAAAAATTTCAATTTAAAAAAGATCACAGAAAAAAGGATGAATGAAGAATTCATTAACAATTAAATCTTGAACGGAAACCACCAAACCAACCACAATTTTCCTTCAAAATTAGTTTTTACAATTATACCATTCCATTCATTGGTAACGGTAACAAATGTGAATACAAACATTTGGACTATCTTGTTGTTGCAAAAGATTTAATTTTAATTCTATTTGATCTTGTGATTCGGACATTTTTAAGGTTGCTCCATCACAGACCAATATTACTTGTGATTATTTACAACTGTCTTTTTTTTCTATCTCTCCGTTCTTTGTTATTATTGTTTAATATAATTTAAGATACTTGTACTCAAATATTTTAAATCTTGTTATTATTTCTATTGTTAGTGAACTTTTCAATGTAACTACTAATTGAACGTTTTCGATTACTCCAAGTGCTATAGAACTTCCATTTTTAAAATAATTATTAATAATTACTCTAATGTAATGCAGGCTTCAAGAGATAAAATTTGGAAAATTCTGTAAAAGGAAAAGTGTACATATTAATTCATACAACTTGTATTTATTTAAAAATAATCCAGATTTGGTTTTTATATCAAAAGTACATGATCAACTATTTTAGATAGTAATAGAATTAATAATAAAACTAGAAATAATGATCAAGAAAGAAAGATTATTATGGAGGTTAATTGACGGAAGAACTTTCAATAGTTGATTTTACTCTTCGAAAAATATTGTAATAAGAACTGCATTAAAAACTTTATTAAGAAAAGAAAACTATTTGGTTAATTGTTTAATGTAGAAAATACTGTTTTAAATTCAAGTAAATCACGAATATATTTCAATTTAAACATAGAATCTCGAAGAAATTAAAAATATTTTAGTTTTAATCTTCTTTGAATGTTAAACCATTTTGTTGATTTTTAAAGCGTGCTTTTTAAACATACTTAGATTATTTAAACAAATTTTTTATTATTTTTGGAATATTTGTCCAAAAAATTAAAAATTTTATAAAAGAAATTGTTTGGTAGTTTTTTAAAATAAAAACGATTATTCTGATAAGGTATATAAAGAGTAAAATGCTCAAAATTCATTGAATTTAAGAATGTTTGAAAAAAATAGAGGATAAATTACTTCGTTTTCATTTAAGTAAACTTTGTTTAAAAGATTGAAACATCGAAAAAAAACATCGAAAGGGATTGTAATGTATCTCGCCTTCCCGTGGAGCAGTCCTGGTAAACTAGCTGGGTGAATTTCCGTCCCTAGGCTAAACTGAGAGACAAGGACGGTTGGGCCAGCAACCCAACCTAATCCTTAACCTGATCGCTACAAAAACTCTAATCAGGGGTCTGGAAGGACCCGAAGTCATTAAGTTCCTGAGATGTGAGTCACTCGAGAAAGTCTCCGCCGTCAGATTGAAAGTTGGTAACTGGAACGTTCGGGGGCTGAACGATGAGAAACTATTGAATCTTGATGAAATATTAGAAATGATTCACATATACACTGAGACACTTTGCTGGAATCAAGAAACACACGAACATGGTTCATGGAAATTACTACACCCTGGCAAAAATATGGGTGAGAGAAGAGAATGTGGTACGGCTCTGATGATAAAGAAGACTGATTGTGATGGCGCAAAAAATTGAAGATGAACAATTAGTCCAAATTGTTCCGAGCAGAACAAATCAGTCGAGACAATCAGAAAAAGGGAATCGACCACTGAACGCTATATCAGAAGACAACGTAACTCAAGTACCAATCGTCGATCCGAATGCTGCTTCGATTGGAGAATTAGAAGTGAGTCCATTAGAAACCTTCTGGACTACCGCCTTACATATCTAACTGTGAGAGGAACCTTCAGATGCCCGTTTCGCGGATGTGTAAAGTCCACGTACACAGCCAAAGGGATGCAGAATCATGGGACTACTATCCATGACTGGTCGTTTCTGACTGGATTGCCAAAGCATGCGCTGCAGCGAAAGGCTGACGTCCCTGTAGGAGGCCTATCGGGAGCTTATAGACTTATTTGGTTTGGGTGGACCATCTAAAGAGCCTATAGACTCAATTCGAACCTTTCGAATTCAGAATTCCTAATATTTACACAAAAAAATTTATCTTTTATAAATTTTCCATTTTCATTTTACACTTTTTAAGTAAAATTTTAATTTTATGCAGAAAGTTAAATTTGAAGAAAGATCGTGTTTTAAAAATTCCTTATGTGGACGAATGGTGAAACCATTAGGAGAAAAAAGAAATATGTGATTTTTAACAAAAAAATAGTAGCTTTTTTAATAGACCGAACCAATAGAAATCCATCCAATTTTTTTGAAGTTTTTTTAGATGTTTTTTTTCGACGTTTTTATTTTCGATATTTTGACGTGCCACGATAATAAGTTAGATAAAATCTTGAGTCCAAAACGCTTGCAACCACTTTAAAGTCCATAAAAATGGCATTCAAATGAGACATATTTTATCTGATTTAAGCCTCCCAATGTCGTATAGCTAAATTTTAAAACTAATTTAAAACTTTGATTTTTTATGAATTTTTTTGGGAGGTGAGTTTTGAATTTGTCGAATTTGTTTAGAATTGTGAATTGAATAATAAAATGAATAAATGGTTTTGCTATTGTAAGTATTTTGAATAATGTCTCATAAATTGAGTCAATTAATTTATGAAATAAATTTTAGAAAGTTGATAGAAGTTAACATGATAATTAATATGAGATTGATTTTCTTGAATTATTGATAATCTTTTTAATAGTAATTGGTACAAACGAAGTATGATTAAAGATTTTTTATCGCTTAAGATATGGAAGAAGCAAAAAATAGTTATAAAAGCGTGTAATTATTATGAGTTTAATTGGGCGACCAGGAACAATCCTGGGAATCTTAAATAATATAAAAAATACTTTCACATACTTTACAATTTGGCTTTGAAATAAAAGAAAATCAATTTCATTCAATATTCCGATAGTTTTGAGGAAACCGAATGTTCAACTGTGACTACTGTTTGACGGAGGAAATCATGTTTAACAATAGAAACTAACATTTTATAAAACACACTGAAGACCAGTTCCACTGGATATCCGACTTCTATTAGCTTGACCATCAGAACCATCTTTGAGTCAGAACTATTAAATAAGGAAGGCATTGAGAGTTAATTTAAAGAACAAAAACGAAACATTGAGAATATGTATCAGCTATGAAATTGTGAATTTCTTCTATGGAATATCAAATTCATTAGCTCATTTGAATTCTCTACCTCCAATTGGAGAAACAAAATATCTTAATAAAATATCTTGGTATCAAAGAGAGTGAATTATTATTGCTGGAATTTGATAAAAAAACATGCTAATGATGGATGCATGAGCAAGTTCAAAGCAAAGCACTTCTGAATTACGTTTCTGTAATGAGTCTTCAGTGTGATAATAACTAAGTACATCTACAAATAGTTGATTGTATCTTCTTGAGGCGTAATCATTCCTTAAAAAATTGTTTTCCATCAATTTTGACTAAGCTAATGCAACTTATGAATTTGAGGATTATTCTTTGTCAGAAAGTTGAGTTTAGAAACCATATAGTTAAAGTAGTATAAGATTATGTATGGAAAAATATGGTAGACTGTATCAAAACAATTATAAAATATGGGAAACCAAAGTTTTCTTCTGAATTCTTCAATTTTTTTCATGAAAGTTTCAAGTGATTCTCACTGAGCAAAAGTTTAATTACTGTCGTTGATTAGTAATTTGTTTCAGCTTTTGTCTTCCTTATTCTTAGCAAGAAAACCTAGTTCCTACAGTAACACTGATTTCTTTATTTGTATTTTTTCACCATATTTTTTTACTTATCTAAATTTTTATATAAAAGTATTATCTCTTTAAAAAATAAATATTAAAAACATGCCCCAAACAATATTTTGATTTAAAAAAAGGTAGTTTCTTTTAAACATGTAGCTTTATCCTCAGATAACATGTGGACTTTCCAACCAAATGTCACTCATTGAAGTACATAATCCACCTCCTCCCTCAGATGCTACATATGTCGTAGTTTTCACGCAAGTAACAACCAAGTGGGTTCCATTTGCCAGTGTTGCTTATTCCAAGTCAAAGTGCAATACGTAATATTGGAAATGACACACATGGGTCTCAGATTTTTTGTTGTTGTATCTTAGAGCTTAAGTTTTGATAAAAGTTTGTCATTTGCTGGTCCAATGGACCAGTTCATTTTTGAAATTGTAACAGAAGATTGTTTGCTCTCAACCATGATACACAGAAACGATGTAGAGTTTTGCAAAGCATTCCATTAGCGCAATCGGTCACCATGAACCGATGTTATTATACCTACCAGTCTTACCGAGTTTCTGGATCATCATTGTTATGATTTTTTTCTACCATGATGGAATAATTTCTGTAGTGATGTGCTTATTAAATATAATCGCAGTAAACTGACATCCCGGATCTCAGGAGTCTATATCCGTGTAAGTTATATTTGATATTCCTAGACTCGTGTTTTTTGTGTGTTTTAGAATTGTCGAAACGTCTTCTGGAGACATTTGTCTAAGCTGGAATTTAGGTGCAGTTTCAATCTTCGGTGTTTTGGACGAGCTGTTTCAGGTGGAGCTCCAGATTTTGAATTTGCATATTTCGTTAATTCATCTGTGGATAATTCACTGTTTATACTAGTGTCATTTAGGATTATTTCAATGGCTTTTTTGGTTTTATTTTATTTGTTTCTGTTTTTTTTGACTAACCTTTAAAGAAAATACTACGGATTTTACAGCTATCTCACTGAGATTATTTCCTCCTTCTAATGTTCTTTTGTTTCTATTAGAAATACGAGGTCTTAGTTTGTCGTAGCGCATCCTAGTATTTGATATGTCTATATCAAAAAGCGGGTACATTTTTTTAGTTATAATAATTTCAAGGAACCCACAAACAGAAGCATCGCAGTCGTTATTTGTTTGTTGTGTCCATTCTTTAAAAATTAACGGTACTTTAATTTTATATAATTAATTATGTATGTCTTGGAATATTTTATTAATTGCAGAAATAAAGGGTCACAACAGTGCATTAACTACCTATTCTGATGGAAGGTTAATCATTGAATTAAAAACATAAGCATGTTTAGGTATATAACACACTGCCAACCAATGTGTGGTATTATAATTAATTGGTATCACGAACGATTCTATTTTTACCACGTTTTTATTAGCTTGCTTTCTTGTCTGTTTGTCTGTCTGGAACAAATCTTGCGATTGATTTTTCGACCACTTCCAGTCATCCAATTCAGCTGAATTTTTTTATACAGGCTTGCTTCCGATGACAATACAATTTGATAAAAAATATTTTTTTCTAATTTTTTTGCAAAAAACCACTTACGATTATCTACAAATTTATACACTGTATTAAATAGCAATCTTTTCGTTTATTTTCATGAATGAAGTTTTATACAGGCT
>MQRK01216426.1:26617-49920 GCA_001938485.1 Girardia tigrina
ATATATATATATATATATATATATATATATATATATATATATATATATATGATATTTTATTAATAAAATAATTGCAGTTACGAAATTTTTGATAAATATTATTATTAATTGAGTCTGAATTGAAACCAGAACAAAGACTTCTGCGTATGTTGATATGCAGATTGATCATACATTTGATTTGACTCGTCCTGATTAGCTAGCCAATTAGAGAGAGTTGTTGGTCTGTGATGGTTTTTTAAATGTCTTTAATTGTGAATTTTTGTTTCCTTTTTAAGTCGACGCTGCTCATTAAATTTTTTGAAAATTATTGTCTTTTGAAGGTTATGATTTTCCTGGTTTAAAAGTGTGATTATTTTGTCGACTATTTTTTGAGTGACAATAAATCTTGAGAGGATAAAATTTTCTTTTTTGTGAAGTTTGCCTTTTGTTATGAAATTTCAAGAAAGACTATGTGATTAAAAAGACAATTTTGTGAATGATAATTAAAAAGATTTGTTGAAAAGGAAATTTTAAACATATTGCAATGATTTTCTTTGTGCGGAACAATTTTTGAAAACGATATGAGAACAACACATAAAGTAAAACTTTCAATCGAAGACTATGAAACTCGAATTTCTTATCGATTCAGGTTCTACCGTCTTCTTATTTTCCTTATTCCGAAAAACCCGAAAGTAGCATATATGACTTAGATACCCTCCAAACAGTCAGCGGTAAGGGTTATTAAATTAATACTTATTAGATTTATATAAACTACTTAATAATTCATAAAACATGTGATAACTGATTTCAATTCATATAAAACTAAATTTTATTCATATAACTACTTAATAAAACTGGGCGATTCAGGCAATGTTTTAACATAGTAACTGGACACCCACCTAGAATATTCCAACGTGTAACTCCATCTTCCTCCACCTCCAGATGCAACTGGTTTATCGGAGAAATAAACTTAAGAGATAAAATATGTCCTCCTTTATCACTCACTCACCTATTTCGACTCTTACTCTTTAAAGCACGGCAAATAGACTGACTCATAAACTCATTATTCTGATGATAATCACAATCCCATTTCTATAGATCAAGTTGTGACTGTGCACGTGTATAGTGGTGAACCAGAGTTATTCATTGAAGAGTATCAATACTAAAAGTTATGTCCCGTATGGTTTAAATATGTTACGTTCGAGGGGGGTTGACGATATTTTCAACCTCCGTAGAGCTATAACAAAAAGGGAGGGAAATTACAATCAAATTAGATTGAAACCTTCCGACAAACGAGATGATTTTATTAAAGTTTATTAAAATTTCTTTATGATATTAAAAAAGAATTGCCAATTAATAATAAATAGAATGATTAGTAACTAAATGACAAAACAGCAATTATATAAATAAGATTTATTTAATATATACAATAATACAAATAAAGAATTTACAACAATTTAACAAGTTACTTCAATATGTAATGTAGGATTTTAGTAGTGGTCACAGTTCTTCGACTGCAGACCACGATGATGAGATTTGGAAGTAATAAAAATTATTATTTTAGAAAAATATAATATAGATTATTGATTAAATGTTAATAGTATCAATATCAAAAGTTATGATAATAAATAATGCCAATAATCGAAAGTTTGTCTCACTGAAATTAGATATAATTTTTCTCCTTGGTCGGTTAAATTACAATTTTCTCGTAACTTCTGAACTAATAAACCTTCTTCGACCGATGCAACAATTTAAACCTTCTTCAAAAGATACAATAATTTGAATCTTGAAATGTCAACAATAATTCTTTTTCAACTAGTATAATCTTCTTCAAACAATTAACAAAATGTTAACAATAATTCTTTAAATCAATAGGTTAGTCTTCAACCGAGAATTCGAACGATCGACTTGTCTTCACTTAGTATAATCTTCTTCAAACAATTAACACGTATCAATCTTCTTGATCAAATTCTTCTCGACTGATGAGCCTGAATTTTTTTAAAAACTTCTTCGAGATTATGGTTTTTTTTGTGTATATTGAATATTATTTTTAAGTTGTGTTGATCGATGTAGGTCGATTTTTAAATTTACGTTGGCTGAAAATTTTAAGAGAGTTTCTTATTTGACCTTAAAATCATATTTTCTTATATAATATTTTTATAAATATAATATTTAGCTAAGTTCTATTAAATTGTTTATAATAAGTGTAATACTTTTAATTTAAATTAAATATAATATTTATTCTTTGAGATAAAATGAATTCCAAATAAAATCGTCGTATTATTTGCTTATTGATAAATAACGTACACAAAAATATATTTGATTAAAATAAAATAAAAATAGATCGATTAAAACAAGCAAAATAAAAACACAATAATTACAATCCCCAACAAATAGATGCATTTCAGAAAAATAGGTTGCATTTGCACGACATTGTCAGTGTTAATTACTCCGTACGTTTCGGTATGTTTATCAAGAAAACAAGACTCTTCTTTTGAAAACATTTATTCAAGAACAAGAATATACAATCACGTTTAATTTAAATATTCGCCGAAAATCTGAATATTAAAACAAATATATTAATTTTTCATATATTCATTTTATCATTTAATAATTCAAATAAAGATCATCGTGTTAATAATTACATTGAATGGGAGAGAACAACATACTCAACAAATTTCAATCAACACACATTAATTAGCAGACAAACCCCTCACAGTCAGAAAGTGGGTGACCAGTAATAAACTGTTAAAATATGGCCTGGGCGATTTATAGAGTTTATCGATCAATATAATGATCTTTGCAAGCAATATAATAAAAATATAAAATAAGATGAAAATTCCAAACATTTATTTCATTCTTTCTTGTCTAAAATGACAAGCCTTTAAACGAAGTATCACTCCTGTTTTCAAATGTTTCGTAAAATGATGTTTACAGTTTGACATTTTACACCATATATCGATGCAATAGCCGAGGTAGAATGTCCTTCTAGAGACCTTTCATTTATTCTGTTTTTCATTATTTGAAACTACACATTTCTAAAGACTTGACGTGGCTGAATTTGTGGTTGTTTCTATGTTTTCTTGATTATTTTGTTTTAATTGATTTTCTTGCATATCATTTTCATTAGAACAAGTCTCATTAGAATATTGCGCTGTCATTGAGATGGTCATTAAAAATAAAAAGTATAAATTAAATATTGCATATTTATAATGTCATATTTTAATGCGTAATGTATAGCCATAAAATAATCCCAAAATAAAAATTTTATTTCCGTAGTTTTGAATTGTGTTTATTATATTTTTCGCAAAGATTATTATATTGATCGTAAAACTTCATTACGCTTCATTACATCGGTTTTATTAACAGCATCACAATTTGAATGCAAACATTTATTGACAACACAAACAGATTCTTCACAATAATTTTCATTGGTCATCTTTCTTTGATTGATATAGTTTTTTGTAAATATATTTAAATCTAAAAAAACAATGAATGGAAAAGTTTAATAATAAATTTTAATTTCTCATAATTTTTATTGGATAAAAGTCATTACATAATTTTTTAAATAAACATTAATTTTTAATATATATCTTATTTAATAATTTAAAATCATTTACTGAAAATATTATTAAAATTCATAATTATCAAACTTTAATTAATTAGTACTTAAAATTAATATCATTGAATTAATTTCATTAGATTCAAATAATCAATCAATAAACATATCAATCCCATCTGAGTAGGAGAGTCACAAATCTAAACAGCATACAAACAACAAACTTACAACATTCCAAATTATCCCTCACAGGTTTCATAAGCATAAAAATATTCTTTAGAATTCTATACTCATATATATTCATATATACAGCTGTTCTAGATTAAATATTCCGTGTAGGCATTTGGATATATTCCTGTATATAAAAATATATTTAAAATTTAAAAAAAATAAAGTTACCAATTAGAATCGACCTTGTATGTATTTATATAGATCATACACCATTTTTAAATGTCACAAAAATATAAAAATAAATTTCACACAAACAAAAAAGGCATGCATTGGTAATACATACATACAATGCAATGTCAAAAAATCATACACACCAGCATACAAACATAATTTTGGAGCATTAAAATATATTCAAAAGCATTTGCTTATGACAGCTCCCACATTTTACAAAATAACTAGAAAAAGTAAATTTAAAAAAATAACGCAAAATAGCCAGATACGAGTAGCTTAAAGATTACTTCATCAAAAATGGATGTGGGAAATATTATCCCTAAGCTAGTGCCCATCTGTCACTAGGACTTGATGTGCACTTATGATAAGACGAAATGGAAATTTATTTGAAAACGCTTCATTACATCGGTTTCATAAGCATAAAAATATTCTTTAGAATTCTATACTCATCCGCTACCTTTTGATTTATCTTTAAGTGTTTCAAGATCCATAGGATAAGTAGACAGTAAATCAAACATAATTTCCATAAACCAATTCTGATGGTCAAGGAATAATCCTTATAGTTTTTCTAAGATCATTAAATTCATGCATAAGATCTTTATATACAAAATAAGCAAAATCACACAATAAAAAGCAAATATTCCTTAAATTTTATTTAATAAAAACATAGATATGTTTCTTTGAAAAAAACTACAAAATGTGATCTTTTCCTTTACAAAATTGGTATTTTAAAATCTAAACACGACTCGCCAATATCTGGCACCCCCAATACCAAACTCCAAAGTCTCTCTAGCGAGTCAAAGTGGATTTCGCGAGGAAATTCCGACATGATTCTGTAGTGATTAATGAGGTGCGATTTCGATGCAGCTAAATCCGAGTTGATACTGCCTGACTTTTTTATGTAGCCAATGTTTTTGATGAATGTTTTTGTCATAAACATCGGAAATCTCGGCATATAAATTGCATTTGCAAGAGCGTCCCAGTTCGCATTTACGCATTATGCAGAGTGAGCAATCGAGAACGCTGTTGCTTCATTCTTTTGCCATATTTTCAATTTATATAATCACAGATTTAATTCGATATCGATAATTAATACATATTTTTGTCATATATAAATGCTTTTGTGGCATAAATAAATGAGAATGAGTATATCGTCGTGGCAATAATTCACCAGCCACCCCTAAAAACTTGTACGATCGAAAGCCTCCTTCAACCAGACGTCGACGAATGATTCGTGCACTAGGCAATTGTTAGCTGGAATATCAGCTTGTATTGCGCGGGAACCAGCAAATGGATATGTCTTGCAGGATCTCAAATGGCTCGATCTATCACCTTGCTTGTGATACGCGGCCTTCCACCGCGTTTCGTACTGGCAAAGGTGCAGGTGGTTTGATGAAGACGAAGAGTGTCGACTACTGCAGCGCGGCTTATATTGAATCGCACGGCAATTGCACGGTTCGACACTCCAGTGTCGTGTAAAGCGACGATTTTTGCCCTCAGAGTGGTTAAAGGTTGGTTGCCAGTCATGTCGGAATAGTCCCAAACACTTGACACAAATACTTTTATCTATCATAATAACATAGTGGGTATGCTACTAAAGCTGTCTTCTTATTGAATGTTGGTTAAGAACATTATTTACATGCCCTTACACACACACGCACGTAGATATTAATTTTCTTTAAAATGCAGGGGTGGCCGGTGAATTATGGTCACGACTGAATTTATATAAATAAGAAATCATTTAGTAATTTCAGATAGCAAATCAGAGAGCAGAACCAAACGTATTATCAAGAGTGACAGTACACAATTTTATGCTACTAGACGAATATTTTGCCATTATAAATGTGTTTAAAAATCAGCATACGGTACTGTTTCCTATTATTTAATTATTTTAATATGTTAGGTATATATAAAAATAAAAGTATTAAAAATAAGTTTGTTTTAATTAACAAGATAAAATAAGAATTTATTGATCTTTTTATCAAATTAAATATAATTTATATACAAATTATTAAATTAAAAAGATAAATAAGTAGGTTGAATTGGAAAAGTAATTTTTATGAAAAGATAATTAAAAATTTGAATAAATAAATAAAGAAATTTAAAATTAAAGGAAAACAGTATTAAAGGAACACAATTTACAATTTATTTCAGACTTAAATTAAGACTTAATTAAGGATTTTAGACCTAATTATTTAATCTCGATTTGCTGGGAAAATAAACTCAAGTTATTTTTCCAGGTGTAAAAATCCATAATAAAAGTAGTCCTCAAGTGATTATATTGTGCAAATCAAACCCACCTGGATATTATTTCTCACGCTAGTATTTGTATAAAAGTTGAGTAAAAAAACAAGTAAGTTAGACTCCTATAATCTGGACCAAGAAGAGTAAAAGTCTAAGCAAAGAAAAAGTACGAAAGAAATATATAAATTATTTATCTTTAATTAAATATTTGATATATATACTTTTTTTTAAAAAATTTCAGTTGGACAAAAGAATCTTCTTTTCCCATCTTACCCAAAATATAAAATAATAAATAAGCTAAGTCACTTAAATATCCTTGAATCCGTCAAAAATGACATATTATTAATTTAGATAGTAAATCTGTTTATTAATTCGCGTATTTCCCTCTGGATTTCTCATATGTGCAAAATTTCAGCTCAATCGGACAATATAAAGTGGGATAAATCCTTTTACAAGATTTGCATCTATCAAACTAACAAATAGTCGAAGTGAGCTAAAACAAGCGTGGTCAATGTGATAAAAGCATTGATTCCAGTTGATTAATTTTATTAAGTATTTGAAAATAATTGTAATTAAATTTTTGAACAATTGCAAATATACTAATTCATGCATGTGAATATATTTATACATAATCCTTAACAATAAAAATAAATCATTAAAAATTATCTAAAATTTATAGGCATTTTCCAATAATGAATGCCACCATTTCATCAATGTATCGAATCAAAATTATGGACACAAATTGCTATTGCATATACATTACTTATAATTGACGAGTGCGGTTGCAAATGAATTTTCTAGAAACGATAAAATTTCTATAAAAAATTCATTTGTTTATCTGTGTCAAATTACAAAGTCATTTAAACTACACAATTTGAATTTATTCTCAAATATTAAATCACACTTGGTTATATTGGAATATTTATTTAAACACTTTCTGAATTTGACAATTTCACTTATCAAATAATAAAGAGAATTTTATAATGTTCTTAACAATTTCATTGTTTATTTTTCATTTTGTTCAAATCGAAGCGATGTTTAATTGTTTTAAATGCGGTGGTTATGATGCTACGTTTTGTATAAATGAGCAGATCAAATCATTTAATATTATAAATGCCAAATGCCTGATCCAAAAATCAAATAATAAGACTGGAACATGTATCATTTGTAAATTGGGTTGCTATTTTCAGGAGAACGGGATGAATATCAACGATAAATATTACCAATTTCTCTCCAGCGAACCAACATTTGAACTAATTTTATATAATTTTAGTGTTATTCCTCACTTAATTCAAATTAAGTCAACAATTCCGGTTGATATTTCTAATATAAGATTTGTTGTTGAACTGGAAGGATTTATAAGTATAAACTGTGTGACGAAATTTGTCAATCATAACACAATTTGGTGTGAAATTCCTCAACCCGAATCACATGAAGAAGCAAATCCGAATTTCAATGTGAGAATAAAATTTGGTGATTTGGATTGTCGAAAGAATATATTTCTTAAGAGCATCAAATTGAACCTGAAAGTATTGGAAAGAAATGCTTTTACATACATATATCATGTGATATTATTCATGTTAACAGCGGGAATTATAGTAACAATTATATTTATAATGAAATTTCCGCAAATAAAACAACGAATTTCTGATATGAAAAGAAAAAAAGGAAGACGAAGTCAAATAAAAAAACTGACAGCGGTAAAAAGGAATGATGAGAATATTTATGATATTAATGATAATATTTAGAATTACATATGGATTTAAAATAATTTTATTTATATACTTTTAATTATTGATATAAGTTACAAAATAATTGATTTTATATTTTTCTTTATTTATTTAATTATTATTAATTTAATGATAATATATAACATGAGTCATATTGCTACATTAACGCATATTTTGTCGTTAAAAATCTAACGTTGTTTAAGTGGTAAAACTTACTGTTTTATTTCTTCCATTGATTTTTTTCTTAATTTTTTTAATGTATTTAGAAATGTTGTTATGTATTTTGCATGCAAATAATTTTATGATAATGAGTAACCAAAAATAATTTATATTAAACAACGATAAAAGTATTAAAATAACAAATATAAAATGTATATCATTTGTGGTTAGACCTAAAATATCATCAATTTATAATTATAATTTTAATTTTTCGTCAGTATTTAAAATGAAACATTTTTCAAAACTTTAGTATTTAACATATTTTGGTAATTATTTACTTTATCTTTATTATCGTCGTGATTCTAGTTCTTATCATTCCGTCACATTTCATGAAGAGGAAATTGTAAAAGAAAACCCAAAACAAATAAATAATAACAACTTATGTATAAAATGTGTATCAATCACCTAGAAATTACTATTTTTCCTCATGAAGTAAATAACACAATGTAGACTTGGTTTGCAAATTTTATTGTCACGGATCCAACAATCTGTATACTGGAAAAACTAAATGATTTCTCCAAATTCACAGGCAGGCTAAATGTAAACATTCTAGGTGTAGAATATATAATTATTGTTTTTAAAAAGCTTTCCGTATGTCCGTAATAAAAATATTAAATATCTTAACTTTTCATGCTTAGATTTGAAAAACATGCTACATTAACTTATATTCCATGACCTATCCGATTCGATAAATAAAAAAGTTTTAAAACGTGCTTTTAAATGTTTAGAATCGAATCAACAATAAAAAATTAACATTTTTTTCAATTATTGAGTCTGGAAAAACCCAATAAATATGAATAATATTATCAATTTGACTGTTTATGAAATTTTTTCAAATATATTTTTTTCTAGATAAAGATCCTAGATAGACTGATCAAATAAGTCAGGTAATAATCTGGAATAATTTAAAATATAAATTTGAATTCTTCGTTGTGTAATATATCTTTAACCTGTCAAGCACTTATGACGAATATATTCGCCACAGCAAATATATTAGATAGCGCTTACCCTGTTTTATGGTTATATGGTGGCACCTTAGTAGATTTTAAAAGACAAAAATTTACCCCGAAAGCACCTTAGTAAACAGTGGAACCTTAGTTAAAAGTGGCACCTTTGTAAAACGCAACAAAAATTTTAAAAAAATTTCCATCTTTTTCAATTATATTTTTTAATCATCATAATCTTCATCTTCGCTACCAAAATTATTTTCATCCAACAAAATACCAATGAGCTGCTCACGAATACCTTGATCTTCATCTACCTCATCTTTAGATTCTTCAGATTCTTCATCGCTTTCCTCAATAACTACATCTTCAACGTCTTCGTGTTCATTCGGATAAAAATTGATTGTGGTCTTCTTGAAGCCATTTTTGATGGCAGAAACTGAAACTGAATCCCACGACTCTGATATCTATTGACAAATCTCTTCGCATGAAGCTCTCTTCAAATTTCCTGATTTCGTATATTACTTATAACCTTTAATCATCCAATTTTCCCAATGATGACGTAAATGAGCGTTAAATGATTTGTTGACAGTGATATCCAAAACTTGTAATTTTTTCGTTAATCCACCTGGAATCATGGACATTAAGGTTCCATTTGCAACAAATTTTGATTTGACTTCAGCAGTTCAATGTCCTGGAGAAGTGATTTTGGATTAAAAATTGCCATTCTTCTTCTCAACCATACTTTTTCAAACCACAGAAGAGTTTCACTGGATGTCATGCAAGATTTTTCATTAGCTGATACGATAACATTTTGTGGAAACGATCTTTTTGGTATTGTTTTGCGGTGGAAAATGACATATGCGGGCAATTTATACCCATCAGCAGTAACACATAAGACGACTGTAAATCGAGATTTTCCAGCACCAGTTGTTGCGACGCAAACATCAGAAGAACCTTTTTGGTCAACAGTAAATTTTGATGGCATATCAAACGTTACAGGAACTTCGTCCATGTTACCAATGTGTTGAAGAGAATATGCTTTTCTGTTTTTTGAAACAAAATCCACAAAATTCATCATTTGCTGTTCCCAATCATCAGGAAATTTCTGACTAACTGAACTTACTACACGCACAGTAAGTCTATTTCTCTTCATGAAGCTACTAATCAAAATGTAGAAATTTAAAATCTTTAATGTTCATTCGTATAGCCATTCCTCTAGCTTCACTTAAAATGGATGTTCCGGAAACAGCATATCATTCTTTTCTTTGTTTCAGTACTCATTCTTTTAATTTTACTTCCAATTCAGGCCATTTAATTCATCGAATTCTCTTCACACTTTTTTCTTCCTTATTTCATTTGGCTTCCGTGAAATCCTTCTCGTTCTTCCATCGTTGAATTTGATTGCTATGAACTTTGAAATATTCAGCTGCCTTTGAATGTGAAGAATTTAGAGCGTAATTAACAGCATCCAGTTTAAATTGCAATGTTTAAGTCTTTCGCTTTGCACTTGACATTTTTAGAGTACCCCGTTTTATGGTAAATTAAAACTAATTTTCATTTAAAAATAAAATTTTTAAAAAAAAGCATAAAAACATTTTAAATAATTTTTTTAAAAAAAGCATAAAAAAACATTATTAAAAAAAGATTATTAAAAAATTAAAAAAGTATAAAAATATATAATAAGATGGCACCTAAGAAGAAAAAACATAAAATTTCAGGGCCCAAAAAAAATTTCATAAGGTGGCACCTAAGTAAGCAGGGGTACCTTATAACCATAAAACAGGGTAAAACGAATACATATTTTCATAAATACATAAACGAATTCGAATATTTTCGAATTATCAATAGAGTTAAACACGTTTTAATGTTTTGCGAATATACAGGGGTGACCATAAGTCGCTTTACCCAGTTTTAATAATAATAAACACAAAATTCTAAATGATTTATAAACAAAAACCAGATAATTTTTTTTGTTTTAATAATTATTTATTTAAAAATTTTTTAAATTATTTCATTTTGTTCATTGTTGTTGGCAATATTGGCATGGCATGACAATTAACACAACAGCAACAAATTTTTATAGTAAAGCAGTGGATAAAGCATGATAGAAATTCAAGAGCTGTAGCTGCAGCATTTGCAAAAGAGTATCCTAATGACGCTCCTCCATCACGACAATCAATGATTTAATAAAAAAAGCGCTGATTAAATAAAAGTTATATAATTTAGAATTTTGTGTTTATTATTATTAAAACTGGATAAAGTGACTTATGGCCACCCCTGTATATTCGCAAAACATTAAAACGTGTTTAACTCTATGGATAATTCGAAAATATTCGCTTACTTGAAATAAATATGAATATATGTTGTCTTATATTGTTTCCGCGTATTGTTCTTGGTATCCACTTCGTTCGACGAAATATGCCACTAGACAGGTTAAGAGTTCCTTTTCGAATCTTTTAAGTACCTTTTATAGTTCTCAAAATTGTTAGTACGGTTCTTTCATTACGCGATTTAGTTTTGCGGAATAATTATGTAAATATTAATGTATTTTAATGTGTGTGTGTTGTTTTAATAATCATTATTGTAAACTGTTAATTCAAATATATTTTTTCATAGTTGGATATTCTCTTTCACAACAGTGGCGTCATGAGCAGGATGAAAGCCGATAGTGGAGATCACCAGTCGAAATTACTGGAAGTAATTTTAAATAGAATCCTGAAAAAGGACTCCGCAAAAACTCCGAAAACATTCGAAGAAGGGGACGATGCTGTCCAATTTTTGAAATGCATGGATGCATTTATGCGGCAACTTGAAATATCGGAGGAAACACAAGCTGACTTCTTCATGGAATACTTGGAGGAAGATGTTCAGTGTTTTCTGAAGTCGCAGTGGGGTTACACCCAAAACCAAAAGAGTTTCGAATGGCTCAAGGAAACTTTTTTGAAGCTATTCGGATGAAAGAAGTCAGATATTTCATCGTGGATGAAACTATTCAGCATCCGACAGAAGGATGGCCAGTCAACGAAGGACTTTATGAAAGAAGTAAGAATTCGTTATTTTAAAGAATTACCGGAGTTGACCTCCGAAGAAAGAGACCCAAAAACTCTCCAAGTTTTTATAAATGGCTTAATGATTGGCAGAGCTCAAAAAGCACTAAAGATTAAAGAGACTGAAGAAAGATTGACCAAACTAATGTTATTATACAAATTAAACCCAGTTATACTGAAATATTTCTATCAATATTTTATCACATGATGATCAAACAATCCAATATATTCTTCATTTATTTTTATAATAAAATTAAAAACTGATGTATACATTCTAGTATTATATACTAAGACTTTAACTAACATATAAAATCATCTCTTTCTTTTGAGATTTGATATAATTAGTACAATAAGACTGTCTTCTTCTTTTGTACCATTAGCCATTCGGCTGAAGGCAGACTCATTCAATCGTAATATTTTAAAGTGTTTGTTTTCTAATCTAATGGCCATAAAATTTCAGCTTATTTCTCTACATGATCTTCTATTAATACGGGTCGTTAATCTAGTATATCTTTCACTGTCTTTATGACAAAGTCGTTTTTTCTCTTTTCTTTCCATTGGATCTTCATAATTATCATGTCTACTTCATTTAAAACACTTTTGGTTTATTCATGCTCTTCTTATTTAGTACCAAACCCTCTTATACATAGAGAAGTGATGCCAAGACCTATAAAATCAATGACCTTCATTTTGCTCTTATCATTGTTGAAAAACCCAAGTTACTTCTTCTCCCGTTCTTCCATTCTCAGTGACTATAAGACGAACTTTGCTCATAGAAAGATCAGCATAATAAAATTATTGGATCCGCGTTTCGATTCCAATCACTGGTTTTAGTCTTTATGAGGACTGCTTCTCTTTCTCTTTCCTTGGCATTATTCGATTTATTATTATATTTTGTTTTCTTCTTTAAATACAATCTAACATTTTTGTACTCCTTATCGTGATTATTAATGTTAGGATAATTAAATTAATATCAATACATATTTATATTTAAATTCATATCTCTATTTATAAGTATATAAAGGATCCATTATATGATTATATAGACTCCTGAAATTGTTTGAATCAATCAACGTAATTATAAATTACGCGCATAATTTAATTTTGATTGGAAATAAACATTTCTTTGAGTTCCGATTTTTAATGGGTAATTCTTACAATTAAATTGCATCCTTTTACCGCATTTAACCACATTTTTTTCAATTAAATGTTTAAAGAGATTGTCTTTCGATTTACTGTACGGAAGGAGAATGAATATATAGAAACCGAGCGAAATTATCATAAACAGAGTCACCAGGATCCCAATAATAATATCTGCAGCCACATCTGTTATTATTGAATTTTGAATTGATAAAATTCGGACGTTGAAAATAGAAAACAACACTCGAAATCGGAAAACTTTATTTTCACTTATTTTTATTTTCAATTATCTGTTAGATGTTCTGTTGAGGTTTAGAAAGAATGCGATAGTGATGCTTACGGATTTTCAGGAAATGTATCTGCAGATAGCGGTGGCGGAAATGGATATATTAAAACAAAACATTAAAAATTAATAATATATGCATACTCACACACATATATATATATACATATTTATATTTTCCCATCACAACGAATATATATTTTCCCGGAATTAATCATGCCAGAAAATTAAATTTGATTTAACTTAGAATTTTTAATTTTACTAAATTTCTAAGTGTTATTTTATTTAATTTACTTTAACAAAGAAACCTTTTTTAATTTCTGCTCAAGAAGTAAATTATCTCGACCAATTATTAACAAATTACACCAGAAATTGAACTTCCAATTTAGGTTCGATCCAGAGGGATGGCTCATCTGAGCTGCATATAAGACTTACAATGACATGCAAAAACCAGTTTTAAATTAATTTTTCTCATTAATTTGTGTGTCCTATCGTCCGAGAAATAATGGTAGTTCAAAATGTTTTTGATATTCAAATTATTTAAATAAAACCTGAATTTTAAATGCTGACAAAAAACAATTCGACAGTCCAATATAAAATTTACAGGCTTAAATAGCTTAGAAAAGCTATTATGTTTCGTATAAATACCTAAATAAAATTCTCTGTTTGCCTTTTAAAGTTTATTATAAAACGAATAGAGGAATAAGGTGACAAGCATTAATCACGAATTCGGAAAAAAATTTCTTCTCTTTAATTTTTTTTCCAGGTAGAGTATAAGAAAATAAGAAAATTACTCAATTAAGCTACCCGCGGAAATTCATTTAAAAGAAAGACATGAAGTTCATAAGTATTTTTGGACTGTGTCAATTTTTAACGCGTTTATTACAATTATGAACATCTTATTCATTTTTCACGAGAGAATGGAATGAATACAGTTCATGAATAGCATTCAGTTGAGAAGAAAATGATTAGGTTCACACATGACATGCAAGATGATGTATAGCATTGTAATGAGTGCGTGTTACATGAAAGAATTTAATTTAAATGCACCTCTCAGGTGATTTTAAATAAAAAGAGAGACATATGTCCAAAAATAAAAGAAGAGAGCTCTTGTCCGGCTATATAACCCTCGTGTCACCACTGTTGGTGGTTTGATACGTTTAATGCTGGGTATAAAAAATTGAATTGTCGTTTGAATAATTCTTTTCAAAGAAAATATATTTTCGTGATTTGAATCAACTTAATTAGAAGGATGCGTTGCTTGCTCGTAGCTCGAACCCAGCTCAATATTTGATACTGTAAATTTTATTTGCAATTGAGATCAAATAACAAATACTATACAATTTTATATTTGATAATCACAATGATTGTACATGGCTCTTTGAGATGATGATTGAGGTTAAATAAAAATTTGTTTTAAACTTCTTTGAAGTTTTATATTATTGTGTTGAAATTTATTTTTCTTAATGTTTTTAAATTTTGAAGATTTCTCATTTTTTTTGTATAATTTTTGAGGGTATTTATACCCGATTTTTATTTTATTTAAAATAATAAATATATAAAATAAATATATTATTTAATTTAAAATTATTTAAAAGTTTTAATTATTATTTTTTTTAAATGTTCATAACATTTGTTGCGAACAATCAAACAAATTATTTTTTAAAAATTGTCAAACGAGATTTTTTAAAATCCTTTTCCCCTGTTCACATCCCCGAGGAAACTATGCCCCTTTGACCGGCTGTTCAACTAATAGCCCTAATTATGTCACTTCTTTCGCCGGCGGCGCTGTCATAACTAATCTATCTGCCAGGTCTTCCTCTTTTATTTGTCAGAATACTTTTTCTGAATATTCACAACATTTGTTTTTCATTGAGGATTTTCATTTTTATGAATTATTTTATTTTAATTATTATGATTTTTTTAAAAGTAAGTTTTATTTAATAATAATAATAACGATAATAATAATAATATAGTATTTTAATAATAATATTAATAATAATTTTAATTTTAATAATAATTATAATAATAATAATAGTAATAATTTAATATAATTTAATAATAACGTAAAAATAATAATAATAATAATAATGATATTAATTTTAATAATACAATTATAATAATATTTTATAAATAACTAATTGTAATAATAATGATAATTATAATAATAATAATAGTAATAATATATAACTTTTTATTTATATTTAATTATTTATTTTTTTTTAAACATCACAATCCTTTGGCGAACTTTTCCGCCCAAAGCAGGAGTACCCTCATAATGAATGGGTCCCTGCGGAGGAAGGAAAAACTCGCCGTAAAGGAACAATATAATAATTTTAATTCAAATTATAATAGTAATAATAATAATAATGTACTAAAAAATAAATAAAGATAAAATTAATAATAATAATAAATAATAATTATTTAATAAGATTTATATTCCTATATATTTCATTATTGCTATTATCCCAATTAACCGCCTCGTGTCCCTGAGCAACGTGCTCAAACAAATGGAAGGTTAAAATATGATTATGCGTCCTGTTTATTAATTTATTTATTTGATTTATTTATTTATTTATTTTTAAATTTTTATTTTTATTTAGGAGAACGGAATACTAATTTTATATATTTTATTATTTTCCTATTTAGAGAATCCCAACACCACTTAAGAGGAGTTGCATTATCTTACAGAATGTAACTACACCAAATTTTGACTGCGTTGATGTTATGCAGTGCGATCTTTCTTGATCTCTTCTTTGGATATGAAGAGTAAGTGATGACTGAAATGTTTTCCGTACATTTCGATATTTCATTTGGCTGCCCTTGTTGCATATATATTGACTTCATCGTCATTACATCCAATGGCGTGATGAAGGAAGTCGTTGTCTATGTTCCATCTCCCTAAGCTGCAATGACAAAGGGGAAAATCATGACTTCGTTTGTGTTGTGATGTTCGATAAAGTTCATTTGAAAGTCGAGGTAGAAGTCATAAGCTCTCTCGTAGGCATTGAAAAATTGCTTGTCTGCGACCTATGGACTTTTGACTTCGATTATACATATGTTAGCTCCGAGTTCGACGTAAATGTCCATAACCTTCCAGGTTCCATCAGGGAAGTTGTGTCTTTTTCATTGTATAACTACTCCTGGAACTACTGGGATTATTCAGTCACTAGATGTCTCTGTGTTCCGACCATGGAAAAATTTTGATAAAACAACTTCGGATCACATCATTTTGAACGATATAGATGTTGTATTGACCCAAAGGGATAGTATCATCAAGCCACAATCCATGGCTCACAACCAATTTTCAAGCCCCAGGTATAAACCAATGCTTCTTTACGCTGAAAACAAATGTGACTATTTGGAAGATCGATAACAATTTGAAACTACTACTCAATTTTGCTTTGATTTCGCGACCTAACCATGTTCTTTTTGTGGTCCAGAAAATTTTTATGAATACATAGTGGAGTAAAGTCTGTCTGTATTACGACCATTTTTAACAAGTTTACCATTTTTGTTCACACTTTGTAACGTAATTAATGTTTCTGATGTTAAAAATTTCACAAAATTAAAATTTATAAACCTTCTTATCTTTATTAATTGTACATTTCCACAGGTACCCCAATTGAAATTTTTTCTTGTTTTCTTATACCTTATCTGGAAAAAATTCGAAACAAAAGAAATGTTTTCCAAGTTCGTGACTTTTGCTTGTGAGAAAATGTAATATTTAATTTTCCATAACTATTTTTTTCGAAAATTTTTATATCATTATTTAAAGATTTTACAGAGTTTTTCTTTAGTATTTTTTATGTGCATCACAAATATAATCAAAATTCTAGGGTTTCATTATTTTGTTTATTTTCTTAAAAATATAAAATTTGAAACCAATAATTATACAATTGCATAAAAAATCATTTTATCAATTCAATTTTTGAAAATTTCATTAATTTTAAAATTTTCAAAAATAATATTTTCCAAATATCGTTTTGATTTGTTTAAAGTAAGTTAATTAAATGACGATTTTAAAATTAGAAATTTGTATTAATTCAAATTTGATAAATTGTAAATTTTTATTTTAAAAAGCGTTTAATTGATGAAACTGTTTTTGGTGCTATTTTTTCCCGAATTGCGTTCTGCTCACAGGATTGTCGTGTCGAATTTCTTGAATGATGGCGTTGCGAAACGAATCGCCTCCTCCCGGTGTCACAGATGACGAGTTGCGCCTGGAATTGATCGGCGACTCGAGCTACAGCAAGCTTGGCTGCATCGAGCTCATCCAGAGCATCATGGGCCGCCTCGTTCGGTACTGCTCGAGCGAGGAGAGCGGCGAGGCCGTCCATGACGAGTTTGAGTTCGATGACGAGCTGTGCAAGTTCATGGACATGACGGTGGACGTGGACGTGCTCCACTTCGTCAGGGAGATCGCCTTCATCGAGCCGCTGTGTCACGCGATCAGCATCAATCGGTCCGATCGATTTAATGTGAGACAATCGCACCACTTTATTCCATTTACAATCAGGGTACGACTGTTATACTGCCCCCACATTATGTAATCTGTGAAGATTTATATATTCTTTAAGATTAATTATTTATTTAATTATCGTCAGAATATATTGTGATTAATTTCGACGGACCAACCGTCATAATCAATTTGTGCCTGATTAATCATAATATATTCTGACGAAATTTTATTTAATAAATTTTTAATAATTAATTTAATTTATTTTAATTAATTAAATTCATTGAATAAATAAATTTTAATTAATTATTTATTTTTTTAGTAATTTAACTTAATAATTAATTTATTCTTTAAGATTAATTATTTATTTAATTACTTTATTTAATAAATTATTAATAATTAATTTAATTTATTTTAATTAATTAAATTCATTGAATAAATAAATTAGTGAATCAATAAATCAATTATTACATAAATGAATAAAAAGTAAATAAAGTAAAGAATAAATTATTTAATTTATTATTTATTTTATTAAATAAATTATTTAACAAATAAATTATTAAATTTGATTTGATTGAATTTCAATTAATAATTAATTATTTCATTTTTTATTAATTAATTAACAATTTTATCCATCCATTCCACCAGTTATTCCTCTAATTCGAAACGAAATTATATAATCTATACAGATTACATAATATATGGGCAGTATAACATTCGTTCCAAATCTCAATTTAAAGGGAAAATTTCATAATGTAGAATGAAAAAAAATCAAATTTAAAATAAGCTTCAATTTAAAATCACAAATTCTTAATGTACAATGAAAAATTCTCAATTAGAAATTAATAATTTTCAATTTAAAAGGAAAATTATCGATTCAAAATGGAAAAATATCAATTTAAAAAAATTAAAAATCTCAATTTAAAGCGAAAATTTCTTAATTTAGAATGAAAAAAAATCCAATTTTATAATAAGACTCAATTTAAAATAAAGAAAAAATCTCAATTTAAAATCAGAAAATTCTCAATATAAAATGAGTCTCAATTTGAATTTAGATTTTTATTTCTATTTGATTTTGTTATTTTTATGAGCAATTTTCGATTAGGATTACGACTTTATTAATATGGAAAAATTCAAATTTTTACGCTATTTTTTTTTACAATTTTTACGCTAAATGGAAATACAAAAAAAATCATTTATTGATTAAAAAAATTATAATATTTTGTATTAATTTTTCATTGCAAAAATATCAATTAAAAAAATTAAAAATCTCAATTTAAAGCGAAAATTTCTTAATTTAGAATGAAAAAAAAAATCCAATTTTATAATAAGACTCAATTTAAAATAAAGAAAAAATCTCAATTTAAAATCAGAAAATTCTCAAATTAAAAGGAAAAAAATTCTCAATATAAAATGAGTCTCAATTTGAATTTAGATTTTTATTTCTATTTGATTTGGCTATTTTTATTAGCGATTTTCGATTAGGATTACGACTTTATTAATTGGAAAAATTCAAATTTTTACGCTAAATGGAAATACAAAAAAATCATTTATTGATTAAAAAAATTATAATATTTTGTATTAATTTTTCATTGCTTGTCTTGTTTTTCTATCAAAATATTTCCAATTCGTCGTCTTACGAATGATTTGAGGCCTTCCTTTTCGCCTTTTCGGTTATCGGTTCTGTGAGGAATATTTTAAATTTGGTATGTTGAAATTGGTTTGTTGAATTTTGTATGTTGAGTTTAATATTTGGAAATGTGTTTCTCCCACCCAGATGGAAAATTGATATTTTGGATGTTCACGATAAATAATTATTCGAGTATAATTTATATTTTAAGTACAGCATAAGATATTTAAAAACATTAAAAATATTAAATCATTTCAAATTTTCATATTAAAATTTAAATAAAATAAATAGTTTTAACTAAGTTTTGAATTAATTAAATGTTCTTTCTTTACATAAAATAATTTTTAAATAAAATTAATACTAAAATTATCAAATTTGAACTGTAAAAATAAAATCTGAAAATAATGAAAAATTTTAATAACCAAAGTCATCCATTAAAAAATATATTTATAGACTATATATTTCGACGGATCTACCGTCATCTTCAGGTCACTAATTAATAATCAATGCACCTGTATATAAATACAAAAATAATGATTGTGTAATCGATTGCATGAAATACAATTGCATAACGGTTACTGCAATATTACTTTTAACATTGTTAAAAGCAACTAACAATGAATTAAATTTAAAAATTATATCACGATCTCATAAAATTCAAAATATGTTCAGTAATAAATCTATTACACCTTTAACACTGTGTTCTGATATTGTTTATGAATATAAATGTAATGGGTGCGATGCCACATACATTGGAGAGACTGCCCGTCATCTCTGTAAACGAATTCAAGATCATGGTCGAAAAGAGAGTGAGAGTAATATTGCAGAACATAGGAAAAATGTAAATGTGATGTTAATTTTGATAATTTCAAAATTCTGTGTAAGCATTTTGACAGTTATTGGGAGATAGTGTCGTGTGAAGCATTGTTAATTATGTCACGTTGCCCTAAAATCAATGTTCAATCGGCAGTCTCAACCAGCTAATTGAGAATTTTTGATTAGCATGATTTCATGCAATCGATTACATAATCATCATTTTTGTATTTATATACAGGTGAATTGATTATTAATTAGTGACCTGAAGATGACGGTTGATCCGTCGAAATATATTGTCTATAAATATATTTTTTAATGGATGACTTTGGTAATTAAAAGAATTTTTTCATCCGGACTTCGTTTTATCAATGAAAAATTTTTTCGAATAATTGTTTATTAACAAACATTAACAAAAAATTATCAATTTAGAACGATGTCGAATGACGAGAGTTTTGCTGAGAGTTGTCCAAAAGACAATTCTGATTGTATTGAAAATAAAAGTTCGAAAACCATGTTGGTGTTCTTAATAGGTTCAAAAACAAAATTCAATTTCTGTTTCAAATACAACACGCACCAGACACGCTGACACTGTTTAAGCTGTGATATCTTTGATATTTTCAACAAATTGATCTTTAGCCGCTTGAGTCATCGAATTTACATTCACGTCCATCTTCAAAATTATATTGTATTACAACTGAGACCGGATGGACTAATTTTTTCATCTTCCTCATTTTCTTGGTTCATTCAGCATTTGGTAACAATAAGTACATGTCGTCGTCACCTTGTGATATAGGGTTTTTCGATTTATTTTCCAATCTTGCAATCAATTTTCCAATGATATAATTTTAATCAATAGAAATTAATTATTCATAAATTATTAAAAATTTTGAAAAAACCGATAAAACGGGTGGTGATCGAAGATCTAAACTTGATGATAATCAAAAGCATCAGTTTAGAGCCTGGGTGGATGAAAATCGCCTTCTTACCCTAAAAGAATTGAGTGGTAAGGTTATTGATCTTTTTCGATCGAGTGTGTCTCAAAGCACCATTGACCGCTGTCTCAGGCGATTTCATTACACCTTAAAACAGATTACAATAACTCCTGCCCCACGAAACCATGGTAGTACCATTGAAAAAAGATATCAGTATGCGCATAAGTGCAGGGAATATAAGGTGACTCAGTGTTGACAAATTAATTTTCTTAGATGAAGTTGGCAGTGCAGTGTCCCTTGCAGGCACTTCTGCATATGTAGATGTTGTGATGGGTATTTTAGAAAAATGCTTCGATATGCCATTAAAGCGGAAAAGAGAAACAATTCTTGAATAAAATTTGTTTCTTTAATACATATATTATATATACTTTGTGTTGTTATTTCTGATGTTATTAATTTTTTTAATTTTATTGATGTTAGAGATGATATATTGATATAATGGAAATTAATATTAATTTTGTAGTTACTTCTATTATTAAAAATATTATTATTATTTTTTCATGTATAAAAAATCCAAAAAAACATTTTTAAACAATTTTGATTTTATGTAATTTTATTTATCTTATTAATTTTTATTGATTAAAATTATATCATTGTAAAAATGATTGCAAGAAAATTAAAAAAAGACGGTTACGCAATCTTCGTTGGAAAATAAATCGAAAAACCCTATATTTTTTATCTCTCTGCATCCATATTCGATTTTCATCATTATAACCAACTCCTTCAAATGATTTCCATTGGTTTACCGTTCGTTTCTTAATTTCTTTCGTATTATTATTGTTATCCATTTATAGATAAATTTTAATCAATTTTTAATATTGGAAATAAATTTAAAAAATTAATTAATAAAAACAAAAAATCACCGATTTAAAATATATTATCTATAAATTTTTATTATTTTAAAAAATCTGAAAGAAAGTTAAATTATATTTAGCGTAAGGAATTGTTTAAAAATGTGCGTAAAATTGTAAAATTAGCGTATGTATTTTATTACACCCTTATTAATATTATAATTAAATAATAGACTTTTATATTGTCCCCAAATTGTGTAATCATTTTGTAACAATTTTAATTCAATCTATAACAATCTTCGAAAAAAATAACTCTAAGCGTGGTTTACTCAAAGGATGAAATATTTTTTAATGATGTTAATGTGACTTGGGCATGGAAAAGCATGATTTTCTATCACTATTCATTTGGCTTAGCAAAGTTGATAAACATTCTTTATTAGGTTGAACAAGCAAGAATCGTGATCTTGAAGAAGAAGCGGTTGAATTGAAATTGAAACTTAAAAATTGAAGTATAAAAGTCACTCCAATTCAATTTTAAGAGCCTATGATAGAAATTTTATCCTTTGAGTAAACCATGCTTAGAGTCATTATTTTCCTAAGATTGTTATAGATTGAATTAAAATTGAAACAAATGATTACATAATTTCTGGGGCAATATAAAATCGTACCTTTCAAAACAATATTAAAGGATTACAATAAACAACAAATTTAAAAATTAAATATACGTAAAATAATAATTGTGATAAATATTTTTATTAAAATTTTAAAATTAGATATTATTTTGATTTGATTGCAATTTTAAATAAATGACAAATTATTGGAAAATAGAGATCGGCGGATTCATTATTAACTTAGAAAATGTTTGGGACTTTGTTTGAAAATTGTTTATAATAAATGTATAAATTGAGTAAAAAATGATTTCTGAAATTTATGTTACACACACCTCACAATTTGTATAATTTTAATGATTTTAATTTTTTCAATTTTATTGTTTTTGTCTGTATTGGTGAATTCTATTTTGTATTCTTTTTATTAGCTTACTTTCTATATATATATATATATATA
>MQRK01216426.1:66804-92346 GCA_001938485.1 Girardia tigrina
TATGCAATGGGCCCAAAGTGAATATAAAAAAATATATACATGTAAAAGATTTTTTCTTATCAACAAAATTCCTTTTAATAAAAAATTCATTCAAAACAGAACGCAAAGGAAAAATGAACCGAGAACAGGAGAATAGAAATAAATAAAAACTTTTAAATGTTAAAAGTGTTTATAAAGAAAAATGTCGAACAGAGGTCATTGTTTAAATATAAACTAATGTAATTGTTAAAGAAGGACAAAAATTTTTAAAAGGAAGTTGATTTTAATATACGATCGAATAAAGCGTTTTTGCAATTTTTTTCTTGTCTTCTCTGTTTTAATTATATGAATACGAATTCTGGTTAAAACTGATCAGTAACGAAGATCCGAACATGAGATCATCTTGTGAGAAATCTGACTGGTGCGGGTTATCGGGACGCGATACTCGCGGGTGTGATGTCGACCCCTACAACATTGTTCACACGTCATGGAATAACGGTAATTTTTACGAAATGACAAAGGCCTTTCTCCCGCCACATTGCATTACTTTTCCGCCCCTGACGGATCACGAGAAAATCGAGTCTGATTCCCAAAGTCTCAACTTAAAAATCCAACACTCAGAATAGAACTTAAACCGAGAGTTGCTGACGATTTCTTACTAGACATATTGGGCCTCCCATCTCTTTCAAGAATGGTATTGAGCCTATAGGCTCTTTAGATGGTCCACCCAAACCAAATAAGTCTATAAGCTCTCCGATAGGCCTCATACATGGACGTCAGCCTTTTGCTTCCGCGCACGCTTTGGCAATCCAGTCAGAAACGACCAGTCATGGTTAGTAGTCCCATGATTCCTTTGGCTGTGTACGTGGACTTTACACATTCGCGAAACGGGCATCTGAAGGTTTCTCTCACAGTTAGATCTGTAAGGCGGTAGTCCAGATGGGTTTCTAAAGGACTCGCTTCTAAATCTCCTATCGAAGCAGCATTCGGATCGACGATTGGTACTTGAGTTACGTTGTCTTCTGGTATCGCGTTCAGTGGTTGATTCCCTTCTTTTGATTTTCTGGACTGATTGGTTCTGTTCGGAAAAATTTGAACTAATTGTTCATCTTCAATTTTCAATTTATTTTCACTAGACATATTACGATTTTTATAAGATTTTTAAAAATAATTTTAGTACATATTTTTAAAAAATATATATTTGAATATATTACAGAGACTTCCCTTTATGTTTGAAAATGGCTTCAAGAGCATAGATGAATGGATAATGGGAAAATATTGATCTGAATATACGTTTAAGTGTAAAAGAAAGTCTGTAGATAGTACTGACCAATCTATAAAAAATAGTAACAAAAATTTATGAAAAATTGCATCATAAAATTTTCAATTATTAATTTTTTATCATTTTTGAAAGTCTAAAAATTATTAAGTATTACAAATAGTTCGTTATGTTGTGTTAAATAAATTATAATTCGCAACATTTATTTTTATTTTATTTCATCTGTTAATTTTCCATCAATATCTCTTCCGAACCAGATGGGGCAATTTCTGATCGTTAATTCAGATTATTTTTAAGCGTTTAATACTTCATTTTATGATTTTATTTAAAAATTTACTTTAAAATACACCTAATTAATATTAAGGATGCTACTGATTTAAGAGATACGTTAGTGAACTTTTTTTAACAAAATATTTAGTCATGGTTTTAGGAAATATGCTTTATTATAACATGGTTACGTTTAGATTTTTAAGTATTTTAATATGACATGTTTGGGTACGTTACAAATCTGACAATATTAAATGAAGGGTTGAATTTTATTTATGCTTCTAGAATTATTTTATTAAAATTTTATAATTTTTTTTTGAAATTTGTAAAGGAGTAGGCAGAAAAATGTTATTTTTATTTAAAAAAGTAATTGCCGTACCAAAAACATGGATCAATTATTCCACATCTTTGAATTGGCATAATATTTTCTCTGATTTGAAATGTTTCTCCAGAAGTTATTTGCCGGTATATTCTGAAAGTTTTTTTTCTTTTTCCCTATCTGAGCAAAAGTTTCTTTTCGATTGATTACTGCTACTTCGTTGTCTTCTAGAACATATTCCATTTTCTTGACAATACTTTTGATGTCTTCAATTTTCGTCGAGTCCGGTTTTTTAACTCTTTCTTTGTTTCAACATTTTTTACAAAATGGACCATGAAATAGGACATCGATTCCTCTTTATTCCATTTGTGAGACAATAGTTTGTCCACCATTGATTCGATCTTCTGTAAAAACAGTGCAGCTGGATCACTTCCTTTTTCATAAATAAATATATTCATGAAGTCCTGAATCAAGGAAGATAGTTTCTAGAAAGCCGCTTTCAACCTGTCATCGAATTTGGTGATCTTCGGATTCACAGCTTCATATATTAAAATTAGATCCTTGGCCAACAGTCCTTTGACAAATAAATTTTGGACGTCTTCTTCAATTTTGGAAATTTCGAAGAATCTATTACAGTCCTTAATAGATTCGTTGATATCTTGTTATCCATTGAACGCTTCTGGAATCATGTAATTTTAGAAAATTTGCGTAGGTCGCCATGTTAGTAGACAATGATTCTTCTCTAAAATATATTTATTAAACTAACATACAAACACACATACATAGTTTATATACTAAATAAAATGAGAGTCAAAGGTTAACTCTATTCTCGATCCGGTAATAGTTATTTAATACAAATTTAGAAATAATCTATAATTTTATTTAATTAATTTTAATTTAATTTTGTAAAATCAAATGGAAAAAAGACTTCAATGCAATTGCTACAGCCCGGGGAATATGTGAAGTCGAAGGCGAAGGTACGGTCAGTGTTCCTGTGTTACAATTTTTGTTCAAGCGTTTCTCAAGTGTTGATGTCAATTTGAAAGACCAACCTCGCTCTGGGCGACCATCTGTTATTGATAATGACACTCAACGTCAAGCTGTGGAGAAGCGACCCTGCACCATTACGCATAGATTATCAGCAGAACTTGGTCCTCCTCAACCTACTATTCAACGTCATCTTCCTCAGCTTGGTCTTGTCAATATAGGGTGTCGAAAAATTCCTCACGAAGTGACAGCCACTCTAAATTTCATTTCTGCAAAGAATTGCTTGCTCACTCCCATGACATGCGCTTCTTCAGAAGGATCGTGACGGGGGATGAAAATTGGATATTTTGCCTTAATCCTAACAAGGAGAATCAGTGGCTCTACCTGGTATGCCCACTCAACCTATGGTTAAACAAGGACGCTTCGATTGAAAAGTTATGTTCTGTGTATGGTGGAATTTCGAGGGGTGATCCTCTTAGAGCTGGTTCCGGAGGAGTGCACTGTGAATGACAACCTCTACACTCTGCAGCTGGACAGAGTCTACGCCATTCTCTGTGAGCGTTATTCGGCATTGGTCAATCGCAACCGAGTTCTTCTACAATAAGACAACGCTTCAGTACTCTCTGCACGTTTGATAAGTGGTAAAGTGAAAGAGCTTGGGGGGATCGAAGTTTTGCCACACCCTGCCTACAGCCCCAATCTTGTCCTCTGTGACTAGCATCTCTATCGAGCAATGACACATTTTCTCAAAGGGTGGCAGTTCGATTTAGTAGAAGAGGTAGGACAAGGGTGCAACGATTTCTTTGCTTCTAAAACGTCAGAGTGGTATACCAGTGGAATCGAGCAACTGGTTGAAAGATTGTTTAAGATCATCGAAAATAAAGGCCTGTATTTTGAGAAATAAATGTGTTCTGTTTACATGCTTTGTTATCTTGAAAATATGATTGGAAAAACGAAAAAATATTTTAAATCAACCTAGTAAAATGAAATTTAACGTCACTCATTATACGATGTGGAGCCCCTAGAGAATGTCTGAGATTACATAATTAGTTATGCTCAAAGATTATTGAGAGGAGGAAATGCTTTTAGTACAGTCTTATTTTGGCAATGATCATGACAAACACGAATAGACAACATGAAAATACAGAAATTAAAATTTAAGAATTTAATTAAAATCAGAAAATCATTTACTCAAAACTGAAAAAAATTTTTAAAAAACAATTTTTTTAGGCTAAGTTGAATAAAAGTTTAGGAAAAATGTTGATACTTTATACGGTAGTCAACGCTGACGTAGAAACGAGCACGAAATGATTCGAGAAATATGGTTGATTCTAATATAATTTAGAAAATTTAAAACATTTAAGTTCATCTAATCTATAGTTTTGGGAACATTGAAATGTCATTTCAAATACTCTAAATTCGTATAACAAATTATTTTTTTCCGAAGTGTTAAAAAGACGACAAAACTTTTCAAATTTATTTTGCAACAGGAGATCAAGCATATATTGTTGTATTTTAGTGTCAATACATAGATACTAAACTTTGCATTGTTACATACAAAGAGAGTAAAGATCGATTTCAGATAGTTAATAAAATCATATATTACCGAAATCAAAACAATGTAACATATGGAAGTTAACATAATCATTTTGACATAAAACATTGTATAAAAGCACGATAAACAGTTACACATTTAGTAATAAAATCAGTAAATTGTATCTAGATATACTCTACTTTATCTTGAAACACTTATTACTAAAAAAATAAGATTTAACTGAGATAAAATGAGATTTAACTGGCGACCACGCTAGTGTTCCAATCAAAGTTTTGAGGCTTCCTAAACTATCAATAGAGTTAAACACGTTTTAATGTTTTGCGAATATATAGGGGTGACCATAAGTCGCTTTACCCAGTTTTAATAATAATAAACACAAAATTCTAAATGATTTATAAACAAAAACCAGATAATTTTTTTTGTTTTAATAATTATTTATTTAATAATTTTTAAAATTATTTCATTTTGTTCATTGTTGTTGGCAATATTGGCATGGCATGACAATTAACACTTCAGCAACGAATTTTTATAGTAAAGCAGAGGATAAAGCATGATAGAAATTCAAGAGCTGTAGCTGCAGCATTTGCAAAAGAGTATCATAATGACGCTCCTCCATCACGACAATCAATGATTTAATAAAAAAGCGCTGATTAAATAAAAGTTGTATCATTTAGAATTTTGTGTTTATTATTATTAAAACTGGATAAAGCGACTTATGGCCACCCCTGTATATTCGCAAAACATTAAAACGTGTTTAACTCCGTCGTGATTATTAATTGTTTAAGTATTCTAAAAAGATTGTAAATAATTAATAAATTCTACTTGTTGTTATAATGAATAATGAAGTGAAACCTGGAGATTTAACTGGCGACCACGCTGGTGTTCCAATAAAAGTTTTGAGTCTTCCTAAACTAGAACTTCCATCAATTTTTAAGGTAGAAAAAAAATCGAGAAGAAAATGAAGGAGTACAATGGAGTGGATTCTGAAGAAGGTCAAATATGGTATATAGATGTATGCCAATGCTCAGAATTTTTTGGGTTAACATTCTCGGAAATGTGTAACTATTTGTTGATAGACGAAGCAAAAATTCTTTGGGTGAATGCAACAGAAGAAGGTAAGAAACCAATGTCAGATGTGGAATCCAAGAATTAGTTCCAGAAAACATTTATAAAGAAAGTGCCGCTGTTGGAAGAATTGGACAAACTAAGCAAAATTTGTCAAGGTGAGAATGAAAGATTTTTAACATTCGAATTAAGGGTTCGGAAAACAATTGAGAATTTTAGGAAACACAGCGATGAAGAAATTTTGAATGAACTTTTGAAAAAGCGGATAAAATCTCAATGTAGTGACACAAATTTTTATCATTATTTATAAATATTAAATATATATACATAAAATCCTATATTTCTTATTTATAAATTTATGATAGCGAGTGCAAAGGAAAACTTGACAATCGAAAAAAACTATTTTGTTGATAATGGCAAAAAATCTATTTTTGTTAAAAAAAAAATTGAAGAAAAACTATATATAATTTTATGAATTGTTTAAATAATTGTATATAAAAAAAATACATTTTTTTGAATTATGAAATTTGGTACTTCTTAATTTTAATTTCTGCAAATTCTTTTTCCATCGAAAGTAGAGAAATTGATTTATTTATTTATCTACCGAATTTCTAATCTCAATATACTACCACAATTTCCCCATGAATTTGGTGTTTATCGAGTCACACAATCGATCCGACATTCCATTGAGAATAACTGGTCGAATGAGTTTCCATTCATTCGAACTCGTCAATAACGACAACAAAATCGATAACGATAACGACAATCGAAATTCTAGTGGCAAAAATCACATTTTTGTTCACCCATACGAACTCGTATTTCGAATCAAAGAACAATCGATGAAGAAATCGATTTATTTCAGTTATCGAATCAATTGCGATTGGACGATCGATCAGTTAATCGGGAAAGTTGGCCACCAATCGGAAACAATCAGCGACCCGGTTGCCATGGAGCCGTGTTCTCTTACGGCGACTGGTGCCGGTCCGACAACCACACGATTCCGATTGTCACTTTCACCCCGGTCGATTCTATGCGCCACTCGAACAAGATCGATTTGTCGATCGATGTGCTCGTGTTAGTTGATCCGAACACGAGTCTCGCGATGGTGAGCAACGATCCGTGCGTACGCGCGCCGTGTCTGCGCCTGCTGTCGATCCAGCACGAGGTCTTCCACGACAACAAGCCTGTGCACCGCATGGTCATCCTGAGTCTTGACTCCCACTATGGCATCGAGTTGAGCGCCACCGTCGAAGCGAGCACTACGTATGCGCCGATCTTGAGCAACCTCACGGGCGGTCTCTGCCACACGTTCCCGATTCTCGTAACACGGTTCTCATTGCACGAGCGCAGCCAAATCGACGTGCTCATCCATCAGATCGACATCGAGGACCACGAGCCGGCGATTCTCGCAATCTTCTGCAATCAATCGATTCTCGCCCGGCGAATGCCTCACGTATGGTCAGAGGATCACATCTCGTTCCTGTGTCGTCTCTTCCACCATGAGTCCGACGTGATCGAAGAGATCCCCAAACTCAAGTTCTGAAGGATCGATTTGTTTTCAAACCTAACATATCGGTGGACGAAATGAGAGCGGAAGCTAAGATTTATGAGGACAACATATCAAAATAAGAAAGAAATGATGTTTTAGCCGTCAAAACATCATATGCAGAAATGGCAAAGAAAGACAAATATCAAGTTAGAAGACATGAGAATCCTGAACATAAAAGAAATACAGCTCGATTGAATGAATCAAACGATAGACAACAAATATTAAGAACGGAACGTAGAATACCATCGGAAAGATTTAATAAAAGTAATGAGAAAGGATCCAGTAGAATGTCAGAAGATAGACAACAATATAATCGCCCGGTTCATTCGGCTTGGTACGAAGCCAGGAAGTTATATTGCAAAATAAAGAGACTTCCAACGCCAGAATAGGAGCATTTAACCAGAGGGGATTGTTATTGCTGTGGAAAACATGGGCATTTGAGGAAAAGTTACCCTTTAAATAATCGTTGTTTAATCTGTGGAAAAAGTGGACACGGGTTCAGAGACTGTAATCATATTAAGAATGTTAATGTAGTATGCATCAAAGACGTGTACAATGAAGAAAACGTGGATATCGTATCATATAAAGCTGAATACGAAGATGATTTAAACACCAGAGACTCCATGGTGAGCATTTCGTCTGTGGATTTGGCATAAAATATTCAAAAAATCGATTTTCAGAGATAGTATAGGGATCAGACGGTAGATGGTGGAGCGATGTTAAGCTGAACAATTACAATGTATTAATGTTGTGGGAAAATGGAGCTGGTGTTTCAGTTATTAGTGAGAAGATATGGTTGGAAAACGGACAACCCAGATTAGAAAAAAGTTCAATTACATTAAATGAAGCGTTTTCAGAAGGCTATAAGTGTTTGGGGAAAATAACAGTTGGGTTGAAATGGAAAGAGTGCCATGTGGTAGATTTTTTTAAAGGTGTAAGCAATCCGAACGGCAGTCATTGGATGGTTTAATGTGATGTATAAATTCGGAATCAAACTTGAAAAAACAACCAAGAAGTCAGTTGTGATGGTGGAGAAAGATTTGAAACTGCAAGAGAAAAACAAACGACTAGAAGACCTCATGAAACGATATGATGATGTTTTCATGAAACATGAATAAGATTTGGGATTTACGGATTGTAAGTAGCGTTTATGCCACTTTCATTATTATCCAATTCAGAAGTCATAATTTACCACCACAAAATTTATTACTATCACAACTCCCAATTTTCAAACAAATTTTCGTTAATTAAAATTCTCGTCTCACCTCATAAATCTTATTTTACTTTCAATTTGTAAAAAAAAACATAACTTATTATATTCTATAACTTATTTTTGACATTTTACTATTTAAAATTTTTATTATTTTTAAAATGCATTTTTAAAATTATATGACAAATAAAACTAATTAATTCCATTAAATAAAATTCAATGAATGTGTAAAAATTTTAAAAATAATTTATTATATTCGATAACATATTTTTGAACTTTGCTTTTTAATTAAAACTAGGGAGCGACACATCGTATCGTACATCGTTAAAAATGGTCGATGCATCGAAAAACCTTCATCGTTAACGATGCATCGAAACACGCATCGAAAACCTTTCATCGTTAAACGATGCATCGAAAGACTGCTTACCTTTGTTATCTAACATATAATGAAACCACACCTTTATTCACATATACTATAACTCAACAATATAATTACCACAATTTTAGTTTTTTAAACAAATATTTTTGAGGAACTTTCGAGCAAAATTCTATTTTCATTTGTTTTCATTTAATCCTTTTTTAAGGAAAGTTTTATTTTCATTTGGTCCTTATAAAGAACATTAATTGAGTTTCCTTTACATTTATTATTATCACAATTTGAATTGTCACTACAACAATTCTCCGTAAAACTTGCGTAGCTCGTCATCGTTCTTGATTGATAATCTTTAATAATATTCTTTGACGTCTTATTATTCAAGCAAATTTAAAATACAATTTAATCATTACAAAAATATTTTATACTTTAAATTATAATTTAATTATTACAAAAATTATTTATAATTGAAATTTAAAATAATTTTTATTTATTTTAAGAAATTATTATTAAAATATTATTTATGAAATATTAGTTTAATTTTAAAGTGATTATTTAACTTTTAATAATTGATTAAACAACTCGACGTTTTAAAATATTTAAGATATCAATCTTCCATCTGGGTGGGAGAAACACAATCCTAAAAAAACATACCAAACAACACACAATAAACACCATTCAAAAATATTCTTCACAGTCCAAAAGCAGAGATATTTTATTTTAAAATTATTAAATTAATAGTAATTAATAAAAAATATTTTTGAGGAACTTTCGAGTAAAATTCTATATTCAGTAGTTTTCATTTAATCCTTTTTACTAAAAATGTTTACTAAAAATACAATGAATCGGCTCGTACGATCTGGAAAATTCGATATTGGAAAAAAAATTAAATTAGTATGTAATGTTTATATATTAATTGAAATAATAATAATTATTATCAATTTATTAATTTTAAAATAAAAATTTAAAATTTTATTAATTTTAAATTTTAATTTTAATAATAATTGAAATAATAATATTTCAATTAATATATAAACATTACATACTAATTTACAATTTTATATATTAGTTTTCACAATAATCGGTGATGAAATTTACAAAAAAATTATTTTGATCTTAAAAAATTATATTATTAAACAATTTCTAAGTGTATAATATTATTTGTTTAAATAATATTTAATGAAGTTTTATTTCTAGTTAAATTACATTTTTTTCTTCAAGATGCCAAAAATTTCCTTAATTTGGTATTACTTCACAATGAATAATGAAAATAGGGTTAGCTGCATCGAGTGTGGTGAACATTACAAGGTGCTCATTGGGAAAAGTGGTAGACAACCCGGAAGGGGTGACCTCCTTGATGGCGGAAATCAAGACGGAATTAGAAAACTATTTAACAACAACACCGATTGCCGATAAAGGTGACATACTTCGTTATTGGAAAAATCAAGCACATAATTATCTGAAACTTGCTCGCTTCGCAAGGAGACTATTGGCGATTCCAGTAGCTTCCTCCAGCTCTGAACGAGTGTTTTCCACAGCTGGAAATATATTTGGTGAGAGAAGAACAAATTTGTCAGAATTCAAAGTTGAAAAACTAGTTTATATAAAAGAGAATTTAAGACAGACGAAGAAAATGAATAATTTGCCTTTTATAGTTTGATTCAATTTTCCAAAAATAAATTTGAAATTTTCTTGTTTCCTCTTTTGTAAATTTTCTTTGCCATTATTATAGCACAATAGCAAATATCAATGACCAAATAAAAATTTAGATTTGAATTCAGCTGCTTTATATTAAATTGTTATTTTCGATGCATCGTTTAACGATGAAGGTTTTTTCGATGTATCGTAAACGATGCGTGTTGCGATGTATTGTTAACGTTGCATCGAAGCAAGCATCGTTAACGATACATCGACTCATTATTAAACGATACATCGTCGCTTTAATTTAAAACTTTATTATTATTTTTAAAATGCTTTTATAAAACTTTATTACCTATAAAATTAATTTATTTCATTTAAAGAAGATGCAATCAACTTTTAAAATTTTTAAAATATTTATTATTAAATAGATTTTATTTGTTGAAAATTTTATTTAAACTAAGTCTTTATTATGTATTTTTTAAAAATATTCTAAACACAATAAAACTAATTTTACATTTATAAACATCTTATTTTAAAATTAATGTGTAAAATATCTATTTAATTTCGTAAAAACTTTTGTAGCAGTATATCTATACAAATTTACGTAAAAACTTATTTATTGTATTATTTCTTTTAAAATTTTTATTTTAAAATTTTCAACTTTTAATTTTTTTTGATTTTAAACTCTGTTTTTTATTGTTTAATTTTTGCAAAATTTTTAAATTAAAAACATTTAACTATTCAGCGAATCGAAAATTTAAACTAACCCCTCATACGGATATTGTGGTTCATAAAATGGAAACAGAAGGTAAATCGATTTTTCTGAATCCAAGAAGGCAATCCATTCATTTAGAAACTCAAATCGAAGGATTTTTGAAAGGATTAGAGAAGGATGTAAAAGTGAATGGAACTCACCGTTAGTCCTAACGCCAAAGAAAGATTGAGTTATTCGAATTTGTTTATATTTCAGGAAATTGAATGATGGATCAAAGAAAGTTTCCTTTCCAATGCCAGACAGCAAAATGTTAATGGATGCTCTAGGTGGCTCTAGAAATTTTTTCAAGTATAGATTTAGGCAAAGCATACCATCAAGTAGAATTGGATGAAAGTTCTCAAGAAAAAACTGTGTTTTGCACAAGAACTCAACAGTATTGTTTTAACCATGTACCGTTTTGATTCTCAACAGCCCCCGGAACGTTTCAGAGAATAATGAATTCATTATTTGAAGATTTGCTATTCTCTGGAGTAGTAATTTACCTAGATGATGTCTTAATTTATTCAAAATTAATGAAGGATCATAGAAGAATATTAGAAGAAGTATTGAATAGACTGAAGAAAGCAGGTTTACAGGTCAATCCAGGGAATGCAAATTCGGAGTGAGGGAGCTGTTATTTCTGGGACATACAATTAACAAAAAGCTATCTCAGCAAATAAATTGAAAGTGGCAGAAATTCAAAATTTTCCGATTCCAAAGTGTACTCGAAATATTCGAGCATTTTTAGGTCTGTATAACTACTATCGACAATTTATCAAGAATTACGCCGAATTAGCAGTACCTTTGCACAGTGCATGTAGCAGAAAGTGTAAAGAAATATTTTGGTAAGACGAGTACGACAGAAGTTTTAACGGGTTGAAGCAAAAGCTATGTGATGCACCAATATTGGCATATATGAATCCGAATAATAATTTCATCTTCGACACAGATGCATCATTCGGAACGGTATTACGTCAGATATCAGAAGAAAAAGAAGTAGTAATAGCGTATGCATCGAGAACTTTAACCACACATGAAAAATGGTAATGTGTGACAAGAAAGGAACTATTAACTCTACAAGAGTCCATGTTGCATTTCCTGCAATATTTATATGGCAAGCGATTGACAGCAAGAACTGATCATAAAGCACTGGTGTATATGAAGAGTACTTCCAAACCAATAACTCCTCAATTCCAGAAATGGTTAGTAAACATGGCGGATTTTGACTTTGATTTGAAGTATAGAAAAGGTAACGAACATAGAAATGCAGATGCATTATCACGGCTATATGACGAAGTCTGTGCACAATGCGAAACAAAACACGAAGAACCAAAATGAACAAAATCAAGGGTGAAACACATCAATATTGTGGTGATTCAGTCTACAATTCAATGGATAAAAGACGAAAAAGAAAAGTGCTCAGAGTTGAACCTGTTGAAACAAATGCAGGATATGGCAGAGGGTAAAAAGAATGAAACCACCAAGGAGTTATTGCAACTAAAGGACCAATTAGTTTATCAGAATGGGTTATGGGGTAGGCAAGAAGTAATTTTTTTGTTACCATTGGTTCTGAAGCAAATTAGAACAGATTTCATCAGGAAAAGACACAGAGATTTATGTCAAGTAGGTATCAAAAAGAGATTGTTCTTTGTGGTTATGCTTTATGGTCAATATGAGATCTGCCAATAAGTCGGCTGAAGATGTGATAAATTGATTTCAACACGATCCTGCAAATAACGTTACATTATGAGAATTGGTTTTAGTGCTTCTTTGTGATTAGAAATATTAGTACCACCAAATCATCATGTTCATATATAATTTCAATCCGTTAATCTTCCATGATGTACATACGTGACAAGCTTGTACCAATTGGAAAGACGTTGTGGAAAGGCATCGTCTTTTGCTACGTAATATTCAGAATTAACCTTCTAAAGCTATGGGTATGAATTTATGTAATCGGTAAAGGATATCCATTTCGAAATCACTTAGTTCTTGAATAATGGCTGTTGAATCTTATTACTGAGTATAAAATCTAAGAGTGGACGGTAATAGCATAGGCACATAGTAATCTGAATAAGAGCTCGGACTGGATGAGCTTGGCACATTGTGATTAAAATTTATTCAAGGAGATCATTTTTGAGAATTAAAATAAAAAAATTGAATTTTTCAGACAATAATTTGAGACCGAATTTTTAAAAATATATTGATTTCAAAATATTCGTCACAAATAAATAAACATTTGATTTCAAAAAATGTCACAAAAAATGAGCAATTGATTTTAAAAAAATCATTAATCGAGAAATAAAATTAATTCAATTTTTACAATTGGGAATCATTCAACCTCTTTAATCGAGAATTGTTCAAAAAATTTAATTGAGAATCATTCAAAAATTAAAAGTTAGAAAATTTCTGGATTCGGAAATTAGAGAATCTGAAATTGTATTGAAATCATTTGACCTCAAATTGTTATTCCATCTTTTGCCACAGGTACATTTTTATTCTTTTGGTCATTATGTTCTTTAAATTGATAATATTTTAAGCCCTTTCTCTTTTTCTAATTTTATTTAATATATATTCTCATTTAACCTCTTTACCGTGGAAAAAAAATTTTTTTTGGAAACTGTGTAATTGTTTTCTTTCATTATTTGATTTCCAGTGTGCATACCTACACATACCTGTATGTATGCATAAATCTCGTTAACTCGGGACGCACGGCACACAGACGACTTTTATATATCTGAAGACGAGTTAAGTCGTGACACACGATAAAGGGGTTAATTATTTTATTTGTACCACTTACTCACGACATATTTATGCTTATGTTTTCAATTGATAATAAATCATAAAATTCATATACTTTCATATAATTAAAGATCGACTTAATAGAACAAAGTAATACTATACTTATATTTAACCAGGCTTTCCAAAATGATAAAGAGACACAAAACTTTGTGAACAAATGTGTTTTTTGTAAGGGTTTTTACCTACATAAAAATTTACTTTAATAATAGTTGTGATTATTAATTTGTTTAAGTATTCTAAAAATATTGTAAATATTAAATAAATTCTACTTGTTGATCTTATGAATTCCGAAGTGAAACCTGGAGATTTAACTATAATGAACATTACTTTTGCACATGTATCCTTATAAAATTTTTTCTCTGTATTGTATTTATCAAAATATTAGTCTATTTTATTTATGTACTGTTTAACTCTTTACTTTCTGATGTAATAATCACTTTAAAACTATAGCACAAAAACCATTACTTATATTCTGATGGTATATTTTAGAAACGGTCATTGAACTCTTCTTTTCATAATAGATGACAGTAGCTGTTCTAGGCTGATGAATTTTGCGAGGACGAAATAATTTTCGAACGGACATTGTTCTTTTGCCACCATTTTATAGTTCAGTAGTTCATAATGCAGTAGAGAAAGGGTAAAAGGCCAAGAAACTTATACCTCTTTAGCAATCGCGACAAAGTCATAAAACTATTTTCACAAATTGGACCAGGTGTTTGTTCTCACAACCGATAATAAGGATTGATATTGATAAGGGTCATTTTGAAAATTTGAAGTGAATTTCTGTACCTTATTTAAGCCGCCACTCGTTCAGCAGTGTTACATTAATGCATCAATATTAATCAAATATTTATTTTATATTTTTTTTCTTACCACGAAAATATTTAAATTTTCTGTAACAAGTTTTGCCTATTAAAATCTTTTATAATTTTTTTTGCTTATTTTTGATTACATGAACCTTTTTCTACAAAAATTGTAATCAATATTATCCCTCAAAGATGACTAATTTAAATAAAACATTTTATTTATTAAACTTTTCAGGGGAAATATAATTGAATAATAGAACTTAAATAAGTACACAATTAGTCAGACTGATTCTGTGTCCGAGCATCAGTGAATCCATGGGTTATCTTTAATGACATAACAATTATATCTTTCACATCTTCTGCCGGAAGCAATTTTGGTATTACATGATCAAATTAGATTAAGAATGATCTATATAAAAGATTACTTATTCTTTCGACACTAAAAAAATGAAACTAATCACAATTTCAATTTTTTTCGGACTTATATTAATTTGCTCCAGCTTGTCCTCAAGTAAAGATAAAAGACAATGTCATAAAAAGGATTTTGGAAAATCATGCTTCTCCGTTTCGGTGGTGAGAGTCTTAAGTGGAAATATTGTTGAAGTTTCTGTGAACAAGAAAGAGAATATGAAGAATAAAACTCTTCATTTATTTGGAATTCAAACGCCTCCCTTATATATAAAAGAAGGTCTTAAAGCAAAGGAGCAATTAAGTAAACTGTTGAATAACAAGAAGAGACTGAGCCTAAAGGTTATATCAGCAAACATCACTTCTAATGAATTAGTCGGTATCCTTTATTCTAAGAAGACCGATATAAATAAGTGAGACTTCAAATTTTAATAACATATAAATGTTGTTTATTATTTATAATGATTTTTAAAAATATATATATTTTTTGAAGATATAAGTCAAGATTATTTTTTTATTTTAGAAAAATGCTCATTAACGGATATGCGTGGTGCTTTGAGGTGAAAAAATGTCCGAAAGGATACATCAAAGCAACAATGAGATCTATTAAATTGAAAAAAGGATTTTGGAAAAAACCAAAAAATAATGAAACACAAAAACCAAAAAAACGTAAAGATATAATTTTATCATTTATTTATAAGGATATTTTTTAAAACGACTTTATTGAACATAAGAAAAAACTTTAGAAATCAACATCCAAAATACTTTTTTAGGAAAAAAAAATAATCGTTTTAATATTTATATTTATCATTTAATAATCAAATTATGTTACAAATATATTTGCCATTCTTAAAACAGTTGAAATCACCATACCCTTTACTATGGTTATCAGTTATCCTCCTTTGGGAAGATCTTCTCTTTTGGAAATCACTGTTTTTTTCTTTCTGTTTCTCAAGAAATAATCAGTGTCCTTTTAGACATTTTTTTTATTTATGAACTTCGAAATATTTGTGAAACTTATAATTGTTTTAATATTTTAAACTTAAACAAAAAAGATCGCTTAAAGGATTAAAATTCAAAACTAATTCCATATATTTACTATTGGATCAATTATACCCTCTTCCAATAATAATCACCGGCTTGATATTAACACTTCCGAGTACACTTCCTTTCGAAAACGACAACTAAAATCCCATTTATGTGATTTCTAGGGGCACTAATAATAACGAAATATGTATTCTAATAGAACATGTGTTCGCATTTACAGACGTAATAATATCAATATAGTTTAAAATGACTTTTATGTAGACATGTCCCAAAATAACAAATCTGATAAAATATTTAAGACATTTAATAATTTTGCATGTACAGTTAAACTCGCTTATCTCGAATCGCATGGAGCGGAAAAAAATTGAGATAGCCGAGTCTGACTCTATATAATTTTTATCTTTTCTGAACTTTTTGGGGACAAAATTACCTTCGAAATAGCCGAATATTCGTGATAACCGAGTTCAAGATAATCAAGTTTGACTGTACACCTCGTATTAATACTCCTTATACTTTCCGGATCCTTTGCTAAACTCCTACAATAAATATCTTCAAAGATTATTTTCTGTATGAAATAATTATTTCTTCGAAATTTCCCATTGTTATTAAACTGTTATTCAAGATGTTTGGACTAAATTTTCTTCATTAATTAACAAAATTTTGTCTTGATACGTGTCCAGAATCTTTTTTACTAGAATTTATCATGTATGTTTCTTATTCAGGATGAATGATTCAAGACATCTAAAATTTCCCCTACTGTTCCTAATGTAGGATGACAGTAATTAAATACAATAATAAACTTTGATTAAAATATTTTTTACAATAAGATACGAAAGTGAAGGAGAATACAAATAAAATTTACTTGCAATTTACATAAACTTTTATTTAAATAGATACGAAGTACAAGTAAAATATTTTTTATATTATTTTTTTATATATTTTTCCGTATTTTTTAGTTGACAGAAGATTGAAGGAAAATGAATCTGAAGTCGTTGTATTAAGAGTCATCGATGGAGACACAGTTCATACAAGACCTGTTAACTCTGCCGAAGGACGAGACGTTATAAGGTTGGCTGGAATCGATGCGCCAGAAATGAAACAAGAATACGGAGTTGAATCTAGAAATAAATTAATAGAAATAATTGATAACTTGAAAACAAAAACTATAAAATTAAGGGCGTCAGAAAAAGATATATATGGTCGTCTTCTTGGTTATTTAATCTCTGGAAAAGTTGATATAAATAGGTAACGTTTATATTTTCATATTTAAAAATATATAATTTATTAATTTAGAAAAATGGTGGAAAGCGGATATGCTTGGTGTTACAAATATCCTAAATGTCCGAAGTCTTACTACGAGTTGATGAATGTGGCTAGAAAACAGAAAATAGGTCTATTTGTACAAAATAATCCTTTATCCCCATGGGAATGGAGGAAAAAATTCAAAAAACCAAAATCCATATAATTTTATAAAAGTAACTAGTTTGAATACTCCAAGACCCAGTTTAAAGGGTTCGTTAGAGGAAATAAAAAATTTATTATTTTTCTTGATTTACAATTATTATCTTCTGATCGAAGTTAATATTTTATATATTTTATCTATAATTCATGTTATTGATGACCGTTTATCTTTGAAAATTAATCATCCCATTCTATCTAGGGGGCGTTTGTCCTACTGAAAATAACTATATCCAAGGAATATGTTTTATTTATATTTATTTTTTAACAAAAAACTATTATATTTCTTCTGTATTTTAGTTTCATTTTAAATTTCCGTGAATCAAATAACACATCCAAAATATTTTTTATCGTATTTTGTGTTTGTATTTGACAAAAAGTATATTTTTTCCTATCTTTCAATTTTCTCCTGTTTTCGATACTTCGTTTATTTTTCTTTAATGGTTAGGTAAAAGAAACTGACATATTTAAGACTTTGTTTTTTAATTGGTGAATTTCCTTTTTTTAAATATTTATAAAAATATTTATGACAAAGGACCTTATAACAAAACCTTTATTTGAAGGGAAGATCAAAAAAGAAGGAATTAACCAGATATCATTGCTAACAAGATTGGAGTCTCAGAGAAAATAAATCTGTTAATAACACTAAAAGGAGGATAATACAATTGTTGAATTCCGTCGAAGGGATTAATGATAAACACTGCGTCGGTAAAGAAACTAGCAATAAATCCAATTCGATTAGTTTTATGAGGCTTTTCGGCAGTTTCTTCAGCTGTTTTTCTCAAAGGAAGTTTTAAAAATTGAATATCTTATATTCGTCATGTTTTTTATTTTCGCAAAGGGAAAACCGCTGTGCAAGCTCATAAGAAGATATGTTTTGTATATGGTAGTGACTCCTTAAAACTTCGACAGTGTCAATACTGGTTTTCTAAATTTCGTTCTGAAAAATTTCATCTGAAAGATGCACAACGCTCCGGTCGACCAATTGAAGTTGATGGCGACAAAATAACAGCACTGATCAAATCTAATCCATATGTTACGGCCCATACAGATAAAGATCAAAAATGACCCCTTCACCCATTCGTTGCCCGACGCGCGCCAAAGTTAGTTGGTGTGGGGATAGTCAAACTCGACTATCCCCCGTTATTTGAAAATGCGCTCCGAACCCCGAATAAGGTGAGGAGTCCTTCTCGATTCTTCGAAAAACCCTAAAAAACAAAGAAATTAAATCCATTTTAATTAATTCATTAAAAACCTTACCGATATATTGTTTACCGAACGGATGTCGAACGATAAACAGTTCGACGACGGTTTTTCAACCTTTTGATTCCGCGGCAGTACATTGACGGCGGTTTCCGCTCCACCTGTGGTCGAGACTGCGGTTCGTAGTAATTTGCGACATCCGCTGCCAGAACGACATTTTTTATATAAAACTTGCGGATTTTGTGATGGCTCGACAAAAAAAACACGACTAATCATTAAAACTTTACGATATCTTAATTGAACTAGCCAATTGTCAGAAATTTTATTTCGATTATAATATCTTAATTGAACCAGCCAATTGTCAGAAATTTTATTTCGATTATAATATCTTAATTGTACCACCCAATTATCAAAAATTTTATTTCGATTACAATATTTTAATCCTCATTTCATCTGAAGAAAATCCTACGGTATATTATTTTATTCGCGTTTTATATTATTTTTGTAATTTGAATAAAACTTTTTTATATATACTTGTTTGTTAGTAATTACATAATAGGGATGAAGGTAGAGGCCGGCGTAGGGGTACAACACGATCCGTTTCCGACTCCGAGGGATCAGTTGAGGTGATCCTCGGGCTCTGATACGCGATCGAGTTGCGCCTGTGTAAATAGTAATGTGAATACTGAATAATTATGGTTTTAATAAATTTTAAAATATTTAAATGATTAAATGCTTCATTATTACAGTTATTTTGTAATTTGTCATTAATCGGAATTGTACGGAAATAGTTCTTATTTACAAGATTGACAATAAATTTGAAATATTTAAATAATTAAATACTTAATTATTACATTTATTTTGTAATCCATCAAATGTCTGCAAGTAATTCTTATTTACAAGATTGATTAAGATTTTCGGAATAATTAATGATAAGTCAATGCGTTCAAATTATTAAATACTTATTAGATGAAAAGTGTTTGAGAGAAGTTAAGATTCTAACCTTCACCTCAAAGAGCAAATTAATAGATATTTATTTAATGGAAAGTATTAGAATTAATTCAGATAACGTTATATTTCAATAGGTAATAAATTTTAAAATATCTAAATGATTAAATGTTTGATTATTAAATTTATTTCGTATTAGTTTTTATTTAAAAGATTAATTGAGATTTTAAAGAATAATCGATAAACAAATGGGAAAGCGGATTAGAATTATTACAGTTCTATGTTTCAAATATTTATTTTGCTAAAATAAATTTGTTGAATGAATTTATCAAATATGTCTAATTTGTGTATAGAAATTTTATAATTGAGATTTTCAAAGGAATAGTTAGGATAACCAAAGGTTCGATAAACATTTGTAACTAATTAGTCCGCCAGGAGCTCTTGACAAATCCGATGCTATTGAAATATTTATGTATATATATTTAAATTTCACACCTAATTTGTTATAGAAGTTTCCAAACAGTATTTTCTAGTTCTGAATAACGGATTAAATTATTTTATGCTCGATTGAATGACATCCGATAATTGATGGTGTGAAATGATTACCTTAACTGATTTTATTGATGAAGTATGGTAATCCATTATAAAGTTACATTATAGAAGAAAATGAGCGGGATGAGCAATGTTAGAATGAAATTGATATTACTTTGCTACTATGCATTTCGATTGCAGAATATTTTGAAATTCATTTCGACTGATTACACATGATATACTTTTCTTGTTTTAATTTCTGTAGTTTCGCATAAATTTACTGTTCCTGAAAATGTGAAAGATCAACAATACGAAATAAGATTTAGTTTCCAATCGTTACACGATTCACAGAAGCCCTAAAAATCATTTGAACCTTATGCTGCCAAATCAAGAAGTAGAAAACCAATCACAGGCCAAATTAAGGGTACGGGACATTTCGACGCCGCCGTTTCGACGCCGCCATTTCGACGCCGGGACATTTCGACGCCGCCGTTTCGACGCCGGGACGTTTCGACGCTCGGACATTTCGACGACGGGACATTTCGACGCGGGACATTTCGACGCCAGAAATTAGGATTTAAATGAAATAGGGATTTTTGGGCATAAAATGAAATAATTGGTTATTAATTAGGATTTTTATGAATAAAATGAAATAATTGGTTATTAATTAGAATTTTTAGGAATAAAATGAAATAATTGGTTATTAATTAGGATTTTTGGGCATAAAATTAAATAATTGGTTATTAATTAGGATTTTGGGGCATAAAATGATATAATTTGTTATTAATTAGGATTTTTAGGAATAAAATGAAATAATTGGTTATTAATTAGGATTTTTGGGCATAAAATTAAATAATTTGTTATTACTTAGGATTTTTAGGAATAAAATGAACTAATTTGAAATTAATTATGATTTTTGGGCATAAAATTAAATAATTTGTTATTAATTGGGATTTTTAGGAATAAAATTAAATAATTTGTTATTAATTAGGATTTTTAGAAATAAAATGAACTAATTTGTTATTAATTAGGATTTTTGGGCATAAAATGAAATAATTTGTTATTAATTAGGAATTTTAGGAATAAAATGAAATAATTTGTTATTAATTAGGATTTTTGGGCATAAAATGAAATAATTGGTTATTAATTAGGAATTTTAGCCTGCTTTCAATGGCTGTCATACATAAATTAAGAGATAACTTACGTAAAATACCGGAATTGTATATTTATAGAAGTTTGTTTATGTGAATAGAATTGCAATTATAGTTAAAACGTAAATTTTAATTATCCAAATGTCTTATTATTCTTATTAAAGATTCGTTTAAAAAGAATAATTTATAAATTTCAATTTTTGAATTAATTTTTGGAAAACTTTTTACACTATAAATGACTTGATCAACTCAATATATAAATTTACAAATATTATGTTTTTAAATAATGTTTTAATATTAAAGATAATATTAATTCTGAAAATGTTTAATTTATTTATTCTTATTCCTTATAAAATCTAAAAAGTTAAATATAAAATGAATATTTTTTATAGAAGCGAATAAGGGTGTGTAAAAAAAATTATATAATTTAAAATTTTAAAAAAAGTTTTTTCTTTTGATCAATTAAATACAGTGGCGTAGCGTATGGGGGGCGGAGGGGGCGGTCCGCCCCGGGTGGCACGACTGTTGGGGGCGGCATTTGTGAATGGGAGAAATATTATGTATAAAATAAAACGAAGAAAAATCTGACCAGAAATGCTAGACATAACAGAATGTTAAAATGAACTAATCTAATGAAAACTGCCAATGGGCTGGAAGATTTGTCTCTTACCAGATATGTACAAATTCTTTACCGTTACATGACAATGTTTTGATTTTTGTATTTCAGTTAAATACTTCCGGTTATTAGATTTTATTTGATTGCATTTTCTTACTTTGTAAGTCTTTGAATTTGTGCTTAATTTGAAAAGCATGTATAAAGTATGTGGTTATAATTTTGATTAAGCTAAATCATTTTAATCGTTAAAAAACAATTAATTGATTAATTAATCGTTAATATCCGCTGTCAAAGTATTGTAATTGTGTTGTTCAGCACAACTTGTACCCACTAATTTATAAAAAAAGTACATAAGAAAAAAATACGTAAGCAATATTTATCGTAAAACAAAATCGCCACTTTTTTAAATTTTAAATTTTTGATATTTTATTAAATAATTACTTTTTTAGCAAATAAATTTGACTTTTTTATGAAGCTGAAAAAAAATTGAAAATTTAAAAAATCGATTTTGTTAAAAAAATTTGGATATTGCATTGTATTTATTCTTATTTAATGCGGTAAAACCAATTCGTCGTTTAAAAGTACTTGTTTTTTTCGCTAATGCGAAATTTTTGTTGTGGTCTCTAATTTCCCAAGAAAACGTCAAATTATTTTGGTAAAAAATAATTATTTACTAAATAATAAAAAACAGAATTTAAAAAAACAAACGAATTTGTTTTACCTCATTAAAAAAGAAAAAATACACCAACAATATTCAAAATTCATTTAATACGATTAAAATCATTATCGTAAATCATTATTTTTTAATTTTTAATTTTTTATCAAATAATTATTTTTGTAGTTAACTAACTTGCCGTTTTCTTGTGAAATTAGAGGCCACAACAGTAATGAAGAGAGTCAAACAGAGCGGGGCGTCATTCCGTAAGAAGAAAAAAGCTGTGGAAGAGGAGTCAAAAAAGAATGAAAGGGTATTGTTGAAATTCATCCAAAGGACCTCATCGCCTACGAACAAAGTAATGGATACGGAGGACGATAATCCAATAGAGACTGGATTTAAATTTGATAATGCTAATGCTACAATTGAAGTCGATACTGCTACTGTGGAAGGCGAAGGTGGCATTGATGCAGAAGTTTATGAGAGGGAAATTGAAGCACAAGAAATGTAACAATTAATCACTCTGAAAACAGACTTTGTAAGTGATTTTACGGACATTGGTCTTTGACCCGTTAAGATTAACCATGAAATTCGTGCTATGCTTGTTCATCAAGGATATATTTCTATGCAGCACCTTCATTGTGAATTCAAAGAAGTACGACGACCAGGTACAAGGACAAAAGGTGACACTAGAAAGCTAACCAAAAAATGTTTTTTTCTTGATCTACGTAACGGAGAGAAAAGTATGAGAACATGGATGGTGTATTTTCCTTCAAAGGAGGCCCTGTTCTGCTTTTGCTGCAGATTACTTTCTGTTAGGCTGTCTAGTTTTTCTGCCGAAGAAGGCTTTAAGAACTGGTTGAAATTAAATCCTAAAGTTCATGAGCACGAAGGTAGCGCATCGCATGCGCAGGCATTCCTCAAGTGGAAGGAGCTAGAGATCCGGCTCGCTAAAAAAAGACAATAAACAAAGTAGAGGAAGAATTAATTGAGAAGGAGACTAAGAAATGTCGAGAAATACTAGCTAGATTACTGGACATCATCAGATTTCTCACCTCGCAAAACCTGGCACTAAGGGGCCATCGAAAAGACATCCACGAAGACGGAGACCAGGAAAATAGAGGAAACTTTTTGGAATTGGTTCATTTGTTGGCCAAGTATGACGCTGTGCTCCGTGAACATTTGGTAAAAGTTAAACTGGGAAAGAATATCGTTACTTCCTATTTATCACCAGAGGTTCAAAATGAATTTGTGAGCATTTTAGCGAGGCAGGTGAGAAAGAAAATCATAGCACAGGTCAAGAAGAGCAAGTATTTTTGCATGCTGCTTTTTTGACAATGCTGCTGTTATGTCTGCTCATCGAACGGGTGTCCAGAAGCGCATCTTGGAAATTAACCCGAAAGCTCTATTTGTTCCATGCTCAAATCACTCCCTGAATATGGCTTGCATACATGCAGCTTCCGTTGTGGTTCTATCTGTCACATGTTTTGGCACATTGGACCGGTTGTTCTCTTTTTTTCCTCATCTATGCATCGCTGGGATGTCCTGATTCATGAGACTGGTCTAAGTATCAATCGGGTTGTGGAAACCAGATGGAGCACTCGAGCTGATGCTGCAAATGTGTTGGTGAAAAAATTATCACAAGTCGTAACTGCTCTGGAAAAGCTCACCAAAGAAGGAGAAAATTTAATGACAAGATCAGATGCATCTTTAATTCTATCATCAGTACCGTCATTTCTGTTTCTATCGCTTTTGAACCTTTGGAATTCCATTCTACCAGAGATCAATGATGCCCAGAAGTGTCTTCAAACAAAAGGCCTCAATCTGCATCAAAGTTCTGTCAAGCTCATATCACTGAGAGATTACATTTTTGAGAATAGAGAAAAGATGGTGGTCAGTGCAATGGACGAATCCAAAAAGCTCTGCTTTGAAATGAGGATAAGTATGGAGCGTCGTATATGCAAAAAGAAAAGAATGGATGGCGAGGGATTGACTGATGTAGCGATGATATTTGAAGCTGAGTTGAGACGGGAAATGCTGTCTGTCATAGACAGGTTGATAGACGAAATATATTCAAGATTTCAACAAGTTCATGATCTTGCAAACAGATATGCTGTTATTGCACCATCGAATCTCTATGATGATAATTACGATTGCCAACTTGGTGAAATAGAAGACGAGGTGGAGAAAGAGGAATTCTTAGCCGAAAGAAGTAGACTGCCGTATTTTGTCCGAGCTTCAGGAAATAACAGAATCGACGGACCTTTAGAATTTTTGAGCTTCATACATAGATATCACCTTAAAGACTCCTTCCCTAATATTGTAATTTTGCTGCGCATCTTTCTAACCCGGGCTATTAGCGTTGCCAGCTGCGAACGCTCGTTTTCCAAATTAAAGCTCATTAAGAACTATCTCCGATCTACAATGAGCCAATCAAGGCTTACAGACTTGGCAGTTCTCTCCATTGAGAGGGAGCTTGCTGCTGAACTGAATTTTGATACTATTATCAATAAATTTACAGAAATGAAAGTGCGAAAAGTTCGCTTGTAAATTGTAAATTTTGAAATGACTTCTTTACTTGGTAATTTTTAGTATGAGAATAAGAGTATTGCTAGAAAAATAGGAAATTAAAGTAAATATTTTGTGACTATTAATTTTTAGTAAAAACAGTAATTAAGGGTTCCGAATAATGGGTTAGGGTTAGGGGGCGGCAAATCTTAGGACCGCCCCGGGCGCCAATAACAGTTGCTACGCCACTGATTAAATATTAGTAAAATTACATGAAAGTTTACTTTAAAATATAAAGATAAAATACACAATATAAAAGTTTTATTTTCAGTTTTTAATTATTTATTTTTCTATGTTTATTTTCGTGTGTTTCAAATCTTAGTAAAATCATATGAACGTTTACATTGAAATATAAAATAAGGCATATAAAA
>MQRK01216427.1:10840-28866 GCA_001938485.1 Girardia tigrina
ATATATATATATATATATATATATATATATATATATAACAAATTGTAATATATATTACTTGAAAATTATTATGTTTTGAATTGTTTTTTTGTAATTTGATAAACTTACAATTAGGATACACTTACAATTAAAAGTGGAAACTGCCTGGAGAGAAGCCATCTTTGAAAATTCATTTACTCTATTATTTCTTTTAAAGTTCTTTTAAAATTTCTACTGAATATATCAACTTTTAGATTTTTTAGATTTTAAACTTTGTTTTGGTCTTATAAAATTATTTACTTTTTGCAAAATTTTAAATTATTCAGTGAATCGAAAATTTTAAATTAACTCTTTAAACATAGGAAATAATTAATTTCTATCGGAAAAGAAATTAACAATCGAAAACACAAACTTATTCATTCAGGGATACCTGTATAGATCAACTGAATCATTGAAAACACATACATACAAATTATGAAACAAAAAAAAAGATAGACGAACTTGTTTTACTGATAAAAATTATAATATTAGGTTGATGGAAAAGTTTTTGGTCTGCACTTCATATTATATATAATATTCTCAATCTATATTTTTAATAAAAACCCTTACTTACTCCTTTTTCTAAATACGTTTAATAATGAAGGCCAACAAGTTGCACGCCAGACTCCATGCTTTTCATGTTTAAACTGATAAGAACGCTACAGAAATAATGGCTTCGATATTTCAAGCGTATGGAGATGGAGATGTGGCCTATTACACGGTTAAACTTTAGTTCCAGAAGTTCAGAAGTGCTGAAATTGTGCTCTAGGATAACGAGAGAGGTGGCAGACCCAAAAAATGGAGGACACCGAATCGAATGTCCATTTGAATGAGGATACTGTCCAGAACAATCATAAACTAGTTATAAAACTTGGAGTAACCAATCCACTGTTCTAAGGCAATCGCAAGCCGTGAATAAAATCCTGAAGGTTGGAGATTGGTGCCATAACATCTATCTCTAGCAAATATCGCTTAAAGATTGACTTTAGGCATGTCACCAGCAGAAATCGTTTCTTTGGTGAATCGTTACTGGTGACAAGAACGAAGATGATTTGAGAAACTACATCGATAACTTAATCTCTTCCAAACAAGAAACGTTTTTCAAGGATAGCATCCAAAAGTTGTCAGACTAATGTTAAATGTTGATTTGATGCTGACGGAAATTACTTCGAGGATTAGTCGTTTGTGTTTTTCAATGAATTTACTTTAAAAAATCAAAAACCTTTGCATCAACTTAATAAAAATTATTATTAATACTAAAAATATATATTTTCAAGTTCAAAACTAATGACATTAAAGATTGTAAAGAAAAACATGAAACAATTAAAATTATATAATGTTACTTTTTTCTCAATCTCCATTTAACATATGATGACAAATAACTAATAACATACCTATTGATAAAAGGGACGGATTCCATTTTTACAACATTAATTTTTACTCGTCGAGAATCTGAATCAACTTTCTTTTGTATGATACTTTGAATGTTATTAATAAAATCATTCTGTAATAAGTTTTATGATGGTATAACACTTTTAATTAAATTATTATTGTACTTTTCTGGATTCCGTGAAGGTAACTGCATCACACAAAAACTGCAGTTCAACAAAATATTCTTGCAATCGAGCTTAAAAGAAAAAAATCCTTTACGTTCATAATTTGGACTATATAATAATAATAGCAACAATAATTATTATTGTTATAGCAATAGTTATAAAAGAAGTAATGATAAGATTTGCTTACATGGTAATACAATGAAGGTTGATATGACTGAATCTGATACACCTTCATCATCTGAAACAGTTAATTTGAATTTATATTTTCCTGGGAGTAGACCTGTCAATAATAATACACTTTCGGAATCCGATTTTTCTAATATATCTCCTACGGCCAAGCTGTCATCTTCTAATTTTTCAAATCAAACAAAAATTTTAATCATATCTTTAATATTTAAAATCTGATAAATCAAGAAACATTATACATATAATACAAAAAAAACAAAATTCATCCGTTTCAGAACCATAACCCTAACCATAACACTAAATATAACCTCTAAACCTAACCCTAATCCTAAATTAAACCCTAACACTAAAGTTATTTGTGATGTTTTGTCCTGTGATGTTTGTTCAAATTTTTCAATTTTCATATTCAAATTTTTCAATTTTCATAGTTTCCTCGATTTATGTTGAAATGATTTTGATGTTTTTGAAGTTTATCTTTGAAACAATATTGATGACTAAAATGATTTTTGATTGAGAAAGATTTATTTTCTTTATAAGATCGAATGTTAACAATGTTTTTATTTTTGATGCTTCATTGCGATTGAGATATTTTATTTTTGAAAGCCTTAAATTTGAAAGATATTTTGACGAAATATATAAATGTGAAATTAAAGAGTCATTTTTTTGATAAAGAGATTTCTAAATTAAGAGTGAGATTGTCAAAAATTTATTTGAAAAAAATATATAATATTATATAAGAGCTGGACTTTGATTTATTTTGTTTGGTCGAGAAGTAAATTGAAATCTGATCGTTTGCCTCAAAAATATACAATAATAAACTAGTAAATCAAAAAATTTAATTTTTTATATTCATTCTTTATGCAGACAGAACTCTACTTTACCAACAAAGTTTTTAAAATTTAAAAAATTTTAATTAAAAAAACATTAAAAATTAATATAAACTACTTATAATTTATAAGTAGATATTTTGCAATCAATATTTTTCGGAAACTCCGAATTTTCCGTTTTTTTCCCATTTTGGGATTTTAAAAAGTTTTTTTCGATCAAATTTTTACATAATCATTTATTGTCATCGAGAATGAGTAAGTATGCAAAGTTTGAAGAAAATCGATTGAGTAAAAAGTTTTCAAAAATAGGTTACTAAATGCCATGGATACATATATATATATATATATATATATATATATATATATAATGAATACAAATATATTGAAAGTAAGTTAATAAAAAGAATTGAACTGATTCATCTTGAGACGATAATGGTTTCTTCAAGTAAAACCAAACTTCAATGGGCCCAGCACGATGAGTTCGAGATCATATTTAAAAGATGGTATTGCGCCCCTGCTACCACTGTCCGGTTCTCGGGCAACTCAAAGATCGGCAGGAACACTTATCTATATTATTCACAGATTTTTTTATAATAAGAATTGAGTTTATTATTCTTACTTACGTTGTAAAATATCTACATCTATGTTGAAAGTTAAAAAAATATGCTTTTTGGCAGTAGTTTTATATTGTTTGTTTTTAATTGATATTTTCGATTTTTACATCATATTATAATTTATATATACAAATGCCTATTTTTATTTTAAATAATGCTTCCTAATACCGGGTCTAACAGACTCATGTTTGTTCGGCAAAGGTTGATTGGGGTTTCTAAAATTATCAGTTTAACCCTTGAACCGCCAAATATCTAGGGGGTTAAAGCACCCCAAACGCCAAATATTTGATTTTCGTTTGAAGTAACTGGTAACATCTGACAAACAAAAAATATCGACCACTTTTGAAGTTGTTTTAGTTGTTTTACAGTAAATCTGATACAGTCAATAGTAGGTTCCGATGCTCCAATAAAAATTAGCGGGAACCGCTTAAACAATTTCAAAGGTTGGCGATGAGAGCAAATTCCACCTGTTTTTGAAGAGTCACTATCGATAATTCAAACTCATCATTTTACTTACAGAAATTTTATCACAATATGTTGTATATTATTCAAAACAGACTTAAGAAGAATTCTTAAAAACTGTACTATAAACACTATACATAGTTCTTTAATATTGCCTGTTTTTATGTCTAAAGTATTTTACCTGATACATTTTTAATTATCATTAAGTAAAGAAAAACACATTCAAAATTCTAACGACGATATTAGTGTCTTTAAATTGTTTTCGAACGATAAAAATTGATGAAAATACATAAAGTATTATTCGAAGGATTTATATGTCATTTTAAATGCGAAAAATATAACCTCGTTGCCATTGATATTTTGCAATCTTGTGATCGTCCCACGACTTCGAACCGTTTATGGTAACTAGATTAGGTTGCAAATAATAAAAAGTTGGATTTTCCAAAATAATGGCCTTTGGTTTCTGATTTTCATCTAAATAATATATTTCAACAGATCAATTTCTATTAATATTTAACAAAGCAATAAATCAAGATTTTATAAATATATTCAATTTGACAAAATTTTAAAATAATTTGTGGACTATCAAAAGTAAAAATTGTTTGATATTCGCTCCATCCAACAAAATATCTTTAGTTTAAAAATTAACGTACATCAAGTAACCTTATCTGTTTTGAAAAATATTAAGATAACATTTAACCCTTTTAATATAATCAATGGAATGTCATAAATGCTGTTTTTGTTTATTAATTTGTTAAAACATTTAAAAAAATAAAAAATAATTTTTTTTTCGATTTTACCATTTCTTTTATAAATAAAGATGAATGTTTCTTTGTCTATTCGTTGTGTTGAAAAGGCGGTATGACTAAATGCAAACCAAAATTTCCAACAAATCTTCTTCATAAACTGCGGAGAGTCAACGTCAACATTTTTCAGAAAAACATTAATGTATCACTGGATTGAAATACTAATAATCCATTCGACGAATCAGATTGCAGTATTTTAAAACTCTTGAAAAAGTATTTTTGGAAAACGCTAATGCGAATTTAACTTTGGCTTACAACTTAAAATACATTATTTATTCCTGTAAAAGTTCGATAAGCTAATAGAGAAACTAAATATTAGGGTCCTCGTTTTTATCGGCAAACTTTCCTGAATTCTGCGCACAGGGTTTTTCCGCAGCAATCTAAATTATTCCGCGGCAATTTAAATTATTCGGCGACCAATTCATAATTCTTAAATTATCTATTAATGTATTGCATTTTTCTTGGTTTTACAATATTAATAAATGACATCCTCTAAATCGATTTCATGTCTTGCAATAAATACAAGAGTTTGTTTCCAGAAAAGACAATGAAAAAGAAGATATTATAAATAATAAAAGAAGTTAGACAAATCTACAACCAAAGTACAACAATATCCTATAATAATACGATTTTTGAATGAATAAGGAATAGTCAATATTAATAAATGAAGTTCAATTTTAATCTTTTTAAATAACACTTTAAAAATATATAGTTGACAAAAAATAATGTACAACAAATGCAACTAAACCTTCCACAAACGTTCTCCATATGCAGTGAAAGATCAATGTTAATGTTTTTCCGAAAAAAAGTCATCCTAGCTTTTGATACAGACAGCTTATAAAATGAAAATAGGATGACAGTATTATAATATTTGAAGATATCAAAGTGTGTAGTAGCGAGAAGACCATATGATCACTCACCTATTATCATTAGTACACATGATGATCTACTAAAACTGTTGTACTTGAATTATTTGTTGTTACGTTAAATACATGCTATCAGATTTTCAAAATGCACGGCGGGTGTATCTGATATTATATATGTATATATAAAGAAAATTTCTCTTTGTCTGTTCTCTATGCGTTTTTCGATGGTAAGTTCAAATGCAATCAAACTTTCTACAAACCTTCTTTATACCCAGGGGAAATTCGATGTCCGTTTTTTGAAAAATCATACACGCATTTTATAAAGGAAGTTTATAAAACTGAACAATATTAAAACAGTATTAAATATCAAAATTTTTAGATAACGAAGGCAGTCTAAGTGATTTTCAAAATGCAATTCTGATAAAAAATAAATAAACTGAACTAAACCTGTAACTTTAAAATTCATATTCATTTAGAACATTTAATTGAACGGTGACAATAGAAATTAAAGAGCGATTTGCTTCAGTATTATTCTTAAAAATTTCACTGTGTTCCAATAAGACTGAAAATGTTTAACAAAACCAGTCAAAGAGTATAAGTTGATAAAGTTCGACTAAACTAATAACAAAAGAGACAGAATCAAAATAAATAAAATTATAATAATTTAATTTAATAAATAAAAAACATGACAACTAGTTCACTAAGAAAGAATAAGTTCTAAAAGAGAGGATCCTAGATGATAGAATTTGGTTTAACAAATTATCTTTTTTACGTTGAAAATACCTCGAAAAAAATATACAATCAAATAATCAGTCAAATAATTATACTGTCTTCTTATTCTTATAATATTTGTGAATGCCGGATTCGGAACAATAATAGAAAATTTGTTGCGCTCGGGTAAGAGAGCGCGTTAGCTAATCTGTCGTATCTTTTTACGGAACGAGAAACTGAAGCTCGTCTCGTAGGATTAAGTCACGGAAAAAAGAAAACTTCGTAATACGAAAATAAGTAATCATAATTAAGTTGGAATTTGTGAGTTAATGACTGTCAATAAATAACACCATGCATAATTGAAAATAATAATTTAATAAAAAACATTTAATATATTATTAAATTTTAATCACGAATATGTTCTTCTATGAATCCACCATAGATGAGGCGGTCACTCAAAGAATGACTATATATACTGGAATAATAACAAGAAAACCTAATGATAATATAAAAATAATATTGCAAAATTCACAAAAATATGTTATATAAATACGGGATGATATACAAACTTTAACCCTTTACTGACTATTGATGCCATATGGAATCATAATATATATCAGACTTGTATAGCCATCTATGAATGAATAGGGATAACATTTTTTATTTAGATCGATAAGGAAGATCGATAAGAAGATATATTTGTTGTCAATTAAATTTTTACTCTAATTACTTTACTGCTTACGCATATATTTTACTACATTTACTAAATTGATATTCTTAATTCAGCCAGGAAAGGGTTAATCTTATTAGCATAAATGAATAAATAATAAAATATCAATCTCTGATTTTTTTTAAAAAGAATATTAGTAATATTTCTACATACAACAAACATCAAATTTAAATATACTAATAATTTGGTTTGAGTCGTAGGAGAATATATCATTAAATTACCCATTCGTAAATAATAAATAACTTAATTCCCAAAGTAATGTCTGCTTATACATCTGTTGTTGTACCAATGAGCTCATGTTACAGAATTTAAGGATTAGATTTTAACTGAAATTTTTATTGTACAAATGTCGACATTAACCAAGTACTCTCATTCATTTTTTTTAATTGCCATGCAAATAATAATATTAAAATTATTTTTATAATATTTTTTTCAGTAAATTTTGTGATTATACGATGTTCAGTTCTTTTATAATCCTCTCGTTTGATGTCACAATTCCAGGAGAAATATTTATACTTTAAAAATGAAACTCTATGACCTAACTTCCAAAAAATAAAACTATTTGTATTATCTATTTTATAACAATGAGTCGAGTAAGGACACTTGTTCTAAATGGTTAGTTTCAAACAGGTAAACACAGTGATTAATGTAAAATAATTATTTAGATAAAACGACCCAAAATATGGTGTTAAAGTTAGTTATACAGAATAAACGATATATTCCGTTATTAGAGCTCTTTCTTTCTGAAATAACCTTAAAATGAAGATATTTAATTGTAAATTTCTTATTTGTACAATAATCTCTAATGCTTTTGTTAATCTATCAATCATGTCAACTGTTGATTGGACTTCCACACCATCAATGACCTTTATGAACATTAAAGGTAAACCAGTCTAGTTATTTATGAAGCCAGAATGAGAATCCAAGTTATCTATTATTAAATACCCAAGGCGTTAGATAAAAAAGAGGCTGGAAGTACTAAAAGCCAGTTTTGTTATTTAATAAATATTTTGTTTCCGAAAGATTCTTCGTATGCATTAACAGTGAATATCATTGAAATATATAAAAAATATCAATGAATAATTTTCATAAATCTCAAATGGTCCACAAGGACTTACTTTCATTGACTCTGAGAACAACAGTGTCCGAACTAGACTTGCCCTCATCATCCCATACGGTTAAATTGAAACTGAACACCCCGACCTTCAAATCATTAACGGACGCGATTGGTTTATCAGCATCAACAAGATTTAATTTGTTTTCACTAAAAGATTAATTTTCTATCATTAATGAATACAAAAATATTTTATTTAAAAGATCAGATGATTAATAATAATGTAAATACACCACATGTAGCAGACATGTTAAATGTTACAATAAGAATCGCTGACGACCACACATTCTACATCGAGGAGGTATTTGTTGTCATAACGTATTTTTAGTTGTTCGTTGCTTGTTCCCGGACTTAAAAACCTAATAAAGTATTCAAGAAGGAATTTGTGAGTAAGTTTCTCCATAATTGTCTTCTAGGCATTTTGCGGAAATTGTAAAATCTCGTGTGAATGAAAACGGATTAGTAGCATATTGATCTGGTAATAAATTCGTTCTGGTAAACAGAGATGCTCGTGTTTAAACTCGCTACGTGACCACTTGCAATGAATTTCTATCTCGTATACAATAGTCCAACATTGTTAAGTAGGTCAATGCATTTCCAGATTTGATATTGAATCGATAGTTTTGTGATAGATGAGTTGACGAATTATTTGCAACGTCAAATTCCATTTCACTGATGAACAATGATCATTGATGGATCGGGTCTCAGCATTTCTAGGTCAACTAGGATATGCATATTGTCTTTAAAACTAAATTTGACCATTTATATTATTACTTGAAACTGTTCCTTTGTTCTAGAATCCTTTATTCCTTACAAATTTGGAGATATGAAATATTTAATTAATTCAAAGAAATATACACAATCCTTTTGAAGTGAAATAGTAAAACTAAATTTTCTTAGTTGCTGTAATAAAAATGAATATCGAAAGAACATTCAACATTAATACTATAATAGAATTCTGTCATTCTGTCTGTCTGTGTGAAGTTCCCGGATTTCAGTAAAACAAATTTAATTATTTTTTTAAATGACAAAACAACCGATTGATCCGGAATCTACGCGACGAGGCGATTCCTACGATGTGCCTCCGCCGCCGATCCGACGAGGGCAAGTCGATGATTCAACGATGAAAAGGGTCAACATAAATACAAAAAAAAACAATATCAACAATACGAAACCCAAAGAAGGAAATATGATGAATTTGGCTGAAAAATCAATTGATCCTAGACCTACTCAACGAAAGAAGTCCGAATTAGAGAAGTAGAAGTTGTGAATTCGATAATAAAAATAGTAATTCATTTAATAAATCGATAAATGAATTACATTACATTACTTCCGATCTGCCCCCCACACAAAAATTAAGAAGAAAATCAATAGCTTAAATTTTTCTAAGACTTTTGACATCAATATAAAAATAATTTATTTATCTAGTTAATTAATACTATAATAAAATTATGATTTCTGTCCGTGTGAAGGTCCCGATGATTAAAGTGATTCGTTTAAAATTCGCCAGACCTGGCGAAACGGGTTTACTCTAGTTAATAAATAATATATGAATACCATGTCCAACGGAAAATGTTTATGGAGTCACAGAGAATATTTCACCACTTAAAAGAAGGATTATTTCAATACGTTATTATTTTTAGCTATATTTGTTAAGGAAATTGAAAATTGTAGAAAATGTTAACTATAAAATATAATATTTTGTAATACCCATTTATCGAACTTTTTCCTTTTTGAGATTCTCTTCAAATGGTTTGAAATTGTTGCAGGTGACATTTTATTGGCAAGCAAGTTCTCAAACAGTTGTGTATGAGTTGGCTTCAAATATTGCTTTCAATTGTCCATTGTTAATTTCAGATGGACGACCACTACGTTCATTGGTTTCAAAGCTCTGGTCATCAGAGCAAATTTGCTAAACCACTGTGTACAGTATCTCCTTATCTCTCTGATTTGATTTCACAATCAATTGTTTTAGACATAACAGAAAAAATAGTTAGAAATTGTAAAAAGTTGGCAAAAGTAGCTCTTAAAAGCAGATATTAAATATTGCAGTTGTATTATTATGAAGACATTTTTGGTGAAATGTAAATTTTTCGTTGCTTTTAGATATGTATTTAATAATTAATTACTTGAATGTAGGTTAATTATTTTCCTTTGTAGATTTTCTGAAATCTATTACACGTTGGCGTTATATGTGCTTGTGGATCTGTTGACTATATTTTCATATTCTTCTAGGTAATGAAATATGTATTAGAATGTTGCGAACAGATGCTTTGATTTCGATCGAATATTTTGATTGTTCAAGAGTGTAATGCTTAACAGCATGAGGTACTTATACGAATTTTTACGGCAAGCGGCAAATATTAAAAAAATGATAAATTTATTTTTTATGTTTACATTGTAAAATAAAAATAAATATTATTACTATTATTTTAATGTTATAAGTAATATTAGCAATGATTTTTGTACAATCTATACAACGTACCCAACTTGTTTCCATTGGTACTTAACAATTTTGCCATCATCGTAACTCATCGACCCATTTAACTGGGCTTCATTTGCAGGGAGCCGAACAATTATAGTTTTATCTTCTGTTACACTTGCTTTGGCTGTTGGTGGAACGTTTACGTGCGGTTTGACGAACACATTAACATCTTTATCTGACGATTGACCAGCGGAATCGGTTACCTTTAGATTAAATGAATATGTTCCAACTTGAAGATTGGATAGTTTCAGTATTGGCTCTCTAACACCCTTAAAAATAACATATGATGACTAAGCCATAAACGAAAATATATATTTATTATATTTAATTATTTCTGTGATCAATGATCATTTGACAGACGAAAATGTAAATGAATAACTAATAGAAAATTAAAATTTTATGCTTTAATATATTTTCGTGTTTATTAATTTTTACTTTATTGTTTTTTATTTGTATATATTACCGATCTTATACTTACACTTATAATTTTAATAATCAACAATTAAAATCTAATTTTAATTAATTTTTATTTAATAAAAAATTTTAGTTAGATTAAGAAAGATGGAAAATATTTAACAAAATTATAAAAATGGAATTATTTAAATTCAACACCATTAAATAAAAAATTCAATGCTTCTTGGGTAAATATCTAAAATTGTTATCTTCAGTTTAATGTAATGTAAACGATAATTTTGAAAGCCAATTAATAGATTGTTCCGATAATTTTAGAATTGTCAATTGTCATTGCTAGGAATTGCTTGATCATCATTCATACATTTATTGTTATTACAACCGTGACCGTTACTGCAACAACCTTTAGTTTCACTCTCAATATGTCACATCGCTTTACATTTTTTTCTCGATTATGATTATTTATTACATGATATGGTGTGGATGAAAAGTTCTTAAACTCGAATAAAAAATTAAAATTGATAAATTGATGACATTTTTTAATATAGAACAATTCATTCTTACATAAACAATTACCGAAAAGGAAATTATGAGATATCTAAAATAATGCGAAAGAAAAATGGCGAATCCCTTATGGAGTTATATCAAAAATACTCAATGTGAACAAGATGATAGAATAGAGCATGCTGAAGGACATTGGAGTTGGAAAAAGGTGAAATCATTTCATATCAATTTTCCTGATAGCTGAGATGCGAGAAAAGAGAATGAAAACATATAAAGAAAATAAGGCTTTGTTTAATGTTCCTGAGCGTAATTTTTAACAATATTTTTAACAATTATACATCTCTAAAACTTTATGTACTATATTGTTAACAGAGGTACACGCATGCCCCAAAAATGTTGTCTTGTCCCGCACCGGCCCCGCCCCTATCGGGGCCATTTTTTTAAATATATTTTTCTAAAGATAAACAACATTTTTAAAAATTTTTTACCTTTCAAAAAAATTACATAATTTCAAAAATAATTACATGTATAAAGGAGCTTTTTATATTACGACGTTTTTAACAATCAATTTTTTCCACTATATTGTCCTTAAAATTTCAGTTTTCCATTTTAAAATATTTAATCACTCTATTCTCACTAAATAAACACAAAATACACAATTTTTTACGAAATATTTAAATAATTTAAATATCAACTGTTTACATAAACTATTAAAATCCCTATACAGGGGTGGCCAAAAGTCACTTTACCCAGTTTTAATAATAATAAGCACAAAATTCTAAATGATACAACTTTTATTTAATCAGCGTACAATAATAATTTCAAAACAAAAACTTGAAAACAATTAAATCTTATCTTCAAAGTGTTGTCCTTCAAATTTAATACACAACTGAATTCTTCTCTGAACAGAGTGATTGATTCGTCGGCACAAGTCTTTATCGTTGTTCAAGGCTGCAAATTCTGTAATAATTCTTTCCTTCAACTCGGATATGGTTAGAACATTTTGTGAGTAAAAGCGTTCCTTCAGGAGACCCCACATTGAATAATCACAAGGTGTTTCCGAATTGTCCCACAGAAGTGAACATCTGGGCCCATAGAGATGTCTTCGGACTCCAGGATACAATGAAGGCGACATTCAACTGGAATTTGATCAAGAAAATCAGATCGACACTCACGAGTTTGTCTTTCAAGTCGACCGATTCAACACTTGCTCTCTCGTACGAGGAGATATTGCAGAAATTCACATCATTGTTGGTGATCGACACCAATAATCCGGCCCGACAATCTATTGCATTATATCGGATGTTTTTCGTGTAATTAATCGATGACGGTTTGAATGGATGAAGCGTTTGAATAGATCGCACTCCAGTTGCTCTACCTTCGCCCAAACACATCCAAATAGGTCCACACATCACCCAAAACAACATTCCGTGGACTAATTCAATTTTCAAACACAGAATTAGTTCTGAAATCAATTTCGATATGATTCCTGAGAACGAATAAAATTTCTCGATTGTCGAAGAAAATTGAATCGGTTGTCTCTTTATTTTCCCCACACATCTCCATTCAACTGATTTATTCAATTTAGACATAACGAGTATCAGAAATACGTTTAATAGAAGTCAAACCGTGACGATATAAAAAAATTCGCTCGATATCAAATGAAACACGTATTTCTTTATTCAATTAACACATTTAAACAACATTCCAGAATAATTAAACTGGATTTTTCCCTCCTCTTTATAATTACAATTCAAAAATTTTATAAATATATATATAATTTTTTTACCTTTATTTTTTTTAATTTTAATAAAAATTAAATATATATATATATATATATATTCCTTTATCAATTCTTAACACAAGGTGTCAGGTCCGGTGATCGTGGAGGCCATTCAGTGGTTCCTCTCCTGCCGATCCGCATCTCAAAAGTGTTATCCAAAAAGTCGCGTACATTTCTAACATAATGAGGGGGAGCACCGTCTTGCATCCAAACTTTGTTATCTGTGTCAAGCTGAGGTACGGCAAAATCACCAGTTGAACGTATTCCTCCCTACACACAAATTCCTGGAGAAAGATTGTTGGTCTCCCATACCAGATGAGTATTCTCAGTGGAGTAGTACACGGCATTCTGCAAATTAACGTGACCATTCAACTTAAATGAAGCTTCATAGGTCCAAATTATTCTGTCCCTGATGTCAATGTTCTCATGGAGTTTTTGCTGTAACCATTCGCAAAATTCTATGCGCCTGTCATAATCGTCATTATTCATTTGATGGAGCAAACGAGGTCGCCAAACTTTCAACTCACTGTCCTTCATTATTCTACGTAAACTTGTACGTGGTATATGCAACTGCAAACTTGCACGAACTGCAGATGTTGATGGCGCATTCTGATAGAAAGTTCTAACATTTTCTTTATTTTCATCGGTATTCATATTGTTAGGGCGCCCAATTCTTGTCGGTTACAGAGCCGGTCTCGTGAAACTTTTTAGCCCAAACATGCATTCATTGTCGTGATGGAGGAGCGTCATTAGGATACTCTTTTTCAAATGCAAAATTTTTTTGCAAATTGGCGGACCAATGCACCTAACAATTTTTAATCACGTAAATGGGTATTTCTACAGACAAAGACCCCAAAAATGTTTACATTTAGGATTACTTTATCATATATATCTCAATCGACGTGTATTCTGTTTTGTCTAAAGAGTGAGTAAAGTTGATTTCAAGGAATCGTCAACTACCATTAAAACTTACCTGTTAATGCTGTGAGAAAGTTACGACGAAAGTCTAAGAACCATCCACATGACAACGTACTAGCTCGCGCTGCCTACCGAACCAAAGATTGAATAGACAAAAAACATACCTGCCGTACAACCTGGACTTGCATTTGAGTGATTTTTCTTGATTAATCGAATGAAGAAACATCAGATAGGACATCGAATCAAGTCAAAAGAGAATTTCATGAGACTAATGCACGATTTTTCCTATGAAAAGAATGTCACCTTCTATGGAAATTGTGTTTTCTATGATGTATCGTGCAAGACAATACATCATGATTATTAGCAACATCACAATTTGCGTGAAAATATTTATTAACAACACAAACAAATTCATTTTCATTAGCACAATCTACCGAAAGCATCGTTCTTGATTAATGATTTTGTACATATTCAAATTTTGATTAATTAATGAGATAAAAATAATATTAACTTTTAGTTTTTCAAAATTTTATTTGATAAAAATGCATTAAATAAATTTTAAAATAAATATTAATTTTTAAATTATATTAAATTCAATACGTTAAAATCCTTTCACTAAAAAATATTATTAAAATTAATAATTATAAAACTGTTTAATTAATTAGAATTTAAACATTAATCTCATTAGATTTAAATAATCAATCAATAAACATATCAATCCCATCTGAGTAGGAGAGTCACAAATCTAAACAGCATACAAACAACAAACTTACAACATTCCGATTTTCCCTCACAATGATTATACAAAAAATTGAAATTTTCCATTAACCTAAAAGATTTGCTTGTCATAAATAGAAAGTTTCACTGATAGATCCTTTATATTTATGTAAGAGTCTTAAGACCTTTTAGCTACATCATTTAAATTACATATTAATTTTTGTATTATTATTATTTTTATATAAAACTGCATCTTAATTTCCACAAATTTAAATTGTTATTTTTAAGTAATTAAAGTATTCAACAAATAATTCAACTAACTGGGAAAGAGAGTCACCGTTCTGCAATAGCTGGAGCATACAAGATTCAACATGTAGAACACATGATTCAAAAATATTTCTCACAATTATATCACAAATTATTTAAATAAACTAAAAAGGGAATTAGTGCTTTAATAGAATCGTCAGACACTGGAACTTAACAACGTGTTTAGAATAGAAGTCATTCAAATATGACCATAAATATCATTCGATCATAGAGATTATTTCATTAGAAATACAACATATTTTTTAATAATTACATATTAATTAAAAACCTGAATATCCGCTGTAAGGGTATCCGCCTTTTTTGTCCACTCATAAGAAACAATCTTTTTATCATCAGTGCTCCCGCTGCCGTTGAGAACAACCGAATTAGTTGGAAGAGTTACGATCATATTTGGACCTGGGTCAGCTTTAGGAGGATAATCCTTTTCTTTATTTCATTTTTTAATGATTATATGTATTTCCATAAATAAACCTGGTAGGACTGTTAAATAAGCGGTTGTTGAACTGGATTTTCCTTCAGCATCTTTCACTGTTAATTTAAATGAATAATTTCCAGGAACAACATTTTTATCTAATTGGAGCATTGGCTGGTCATCTTTTAAATTCTTCTCCATTTCTATTGGCCCTTGTACGGTCTCCCAATGATATGAAACTATTTTCTCATCATCGGTACTACCTGTATTACGTTTTCAATTTTATGTAGTTAGGCTTATTTAATTTTTTTATAATTATTAGAGAATTTACAGAGATAAATTTTTAATCTCAGTCTAACAGGAAATCATTTTCGTAATTTCTAATAGATAATTTTTCAATGTTACTTTCTCAAAGACCAGTAAGTAAGCTGCTCTCCCGCAAGCAGAGGTAATCATTTGGCGATGTACCTTATTTTATTAATATATACTTGAGAATATCAGAATTTGTAATCGAAAATTTACATATCTGAAAGCAACGCATGCGTTGAAAGTTATAAATATTAAAACCAAGGCCAACAAACTTAAAATATCAATGATGAATATTATATTTATTGTCTTTTACTTTTAGAAATTTATCCAAGTTTTGATAGTAAACCTACAGTTTGCTCAATAATTTAACAAACAATGGTTTATTTTAGCAATTAATTTCAGAATAAAGGATAAATTTAATTTCACTTAATCAAAATCACATTTTATCTAAATATCTTTGTGTCCATTTCGGTTGTATATATATATAAGGTGGGTCATACTTTTTGACATCTATGGTCACTACTGCAGAAAGTTGATACGCAGTGAAAGTATTACTGAAAACAAGAAGAATATTGAATTTATAAACCATATAAGTTATTATAACTTCCCACGAGTTTAAGTTTTAGAATTTTTAATAAAAATAGAAAAAAAACTACAAAAATATTGCTTTAGCATCAGAGAATATCTGGGCCTCATGGGGTTGGACAAGAAAAAACGAAATTCCACTAAATATGCTACTTCGCCACAAATTCTCTTTTTATAACAGGATTATTTTGAAAAAGACATTAAATTTTACTCTAATTTTCTTATATTTTTTTAAATTTAACATAATATAACCTGATCCATCCAGAATAATATTATTAGGCAGTTGAACGATTTGATGTTTTGGTTTGATAATTGCCACAGGAGGTTCATTTTTCTTTATAGCTAGAATAATTGAAAAACAATGCATAAATATTAATAAAAATAATTTTTGAGAATTGTTTTAAAAATATGGAAATTTAATATAAATTAATTCCAATATTAATTATCAACACTGTAGAAGAACATCTTGAACAATAAATTTCCTGTTATTCTTGACTTTTAAATAAAACCTTATTTTAATTTACAAGGAGACAAAATTTAAACATAAAATATATAAATTTAATTTAATAAAATATTATACTTGATATAAGAAAAACTAAACCGAAAAGTAAGAGAATATAAAATTGTTTTCCAAAACATATAAATAGGAAAATAATACCTAAAAATACGTGATTGTAGTTAATCAGAATAAGAACATAAAGGATGTGCATTTATTCGTATATTTTATGACTCAATAAATTTCTTTTCGCTAAATTATAATCTCGGGTCAAAATAATTTAATGTCAAAATATTTCACGGTTTTTCTATATAGCACCAGTAAGTTTAATTGAAGAAGAAAATGAAACTGTTAGAGAATCATAAAGAAGTTTGGTGTCACCAGTTCCGGACTTCCAGAAAGAAGTGAAACAAATAATCCTTCTGATCATATTAAGATCGAATTTAATGTCTTTACAAAATTATGAATCTTTTTAAACAAATAAAAAATTGGGCAATAAAATGGCAAATGTTTCTCAAACGGGTGACAACTGTGAGAATACCTTGGTAAACGAAAATAGTTCAGATTCATCCGCATCTGGAGATTACATTCCATTAACATCAGAATACGTAGGAGAAATCACACGAAACTGAATCAAACTTGGAAATTAAATAACATTAATTCTGAAATCTGTATCAAAATATTTAAAAAGACTGTCTATCTGATTTTTCTGTTACATGTGTCAAACGATAGAAACATTAATTTATACGAGACGATATTTATTTTTAAAAATTTTTGGATGAATTATATAATAAACTTAAAATTTTTTGTCTAATTTTTTGAGTTTTTGAAATGTTTAATTCTTTATTAATTTTCTTGATTTTATTACGAATAATATAACTTAATTAAATAAAAATTTATTTTTAATTTAAAAATTAAAAAATAAATTTAACAAAATGATTTAATTTCTAAAATAAACATCATTATAAAAATCAAATTAAAAATAAAATAATAATAAATAAAAAAGTTTTAAAAACCACGTTTTCATATGGACTAAAAAGAGGAAAATAATTTTTTTTCTAGACATGTGATAAATTTTATACCTAACCAAAAACGTGGGGCGGATTTCTGAATTACTGCTATTAGTAACTGCTATTTCCTCTTTACTGCTTTTTAGTAACAATCGATTATTTCTATGCCCCACGTTTTT
>MQRK01216427.1:28916-42418 GCA_001938485.1 Girardia tigrina
TTTTTGGTTAGGTATAAAATTTCTCACATGTCTAGAAAAAAATTATTTTCCTCTTTTTAGTCCATATGAAAACGTGGTTTTTAAAACTTTTTATTTATTATTATTTTCTTATTTTTTAGAAGTATTATTATACTACTTATTATTATAAGTAGTATACCAAGATTTAATTTTATAATTTATAAATTTTATATTTTAATTTAGTCCATATAAAATTAATTAATTTGAATTTATTAGAGCATTTTTGAGATGCAGAGATGCTAAAATTTCAAAATGTCAGGCAGAAGAAGCCTACATAAAAAATTTTAAAACGATTGGATGAGTGGAAGTGGTCTAAAAAAGCGTGTGAAAAGTGAAACATCACAAACAAACAGAAAGACAGACAGAACCCAAAGCAAGTTAAGTAAAATGTGGTAAAAAAGTTTGATCGAATCAATGAAAAAGTAAATTACCTTGAAAATTGCTATGATCAATCAAGTTGTGTACGCGACCTGTTGTAACATTGTGATGGACCGATCGTTCATTGACAAAAATCTTGCTGATGAAATTTTTAGATCGACTGTTTTGTTTTTGTGTCTCAAAGTTAAATATTTATTGCAGTTTAATAAAAATTAGTTGTTATCACGATGTCTTTTTGTTTGTACCCTTAAGATTTTATTTCGAACTAGGAAAATACTTTTTTGTCAAATCGAATAATGTTCTAAGAGAACTATTTAGTAAATCTACTCAGACTAATGCGATGTGGCACTTTTAGTGAAAAAATGTAAATCCAAAAGAGAGATATTAAAATGAATGTGATCTGTAGAGTTGTTTTATCAGGATTCCATTTGCCGATTGATTGATAGTTATGAGGACATTCTCTATGCGCATAATCTGTCTGACATAGATATAGCCGTGACTCATTTTATTGGATTGAGACAAATGAAGCCTTTTACTTGAAGCTCAAAATAGCACGTCACACTCAAGGGGATAAATATTCACGACAGATACATATAAATGAACTGTTTAAAATCCCAATGGTCGATTCAAAGCTGTCTCAAATGGAAATCAGTGATCCTTAATCAATATGTTTGTCGGTAAACCACTTGCTCAGGCCGAGAGAGGGTGTCCAAGTAATCTTACATCTAGGATTCTCTCTGCATTTTTCGCACTGTCAACGGAAAGAGTGAATTAACCTATTTTTCCCACGACCCAGGGACCCATCACTAACACTATAGTGCTGTAGCCGCGCAACTGCGAAGAAACTAAATTCCAATTATTCTTAACAAAACAATTTCTAATATAAAACAAAACGTGATCATGAACATCTCTAATGAACATTAAAACAAAAGATAATTTTCTTTTAAAGTAACAGAAAAAGTAAAAGTCCTGAAAATACGTGAAAATCAATAATGAGAGTGTAAATGAAACTATAAATTATTCAAGTGGTAACGACTGGAAATGTGCCGAACACTCATTTTACCACAGAAATGGCCATAAATATAACACATTACACAGCAATAACTGAAACACAATGCTTACCCAATTATGAAAAATTTCCAAATTTTTATGCAATTTAATCTTAAATAATACTTAAATTAATCAACAATGAGCCTTTTGTATAGGTTATTTATCTCAACTTCTTTATTGTATTTACTGATAATCTCGAGTTGGAGAATTAACAGTTGGTATAGAAATAGTTTTACTTTCACAATTCAAAAATTGCATTTGGTTCTAATTAAAAATGTAACATCATTTTGATGATCTTACTTTGTTATTAATAAGAATTTCAAACAAACTGATACATAACATATGTACAAGTTGAACCCTGGTGAATGGTTTCCCTTTGTGTTAAAGGACATGCAACAGATTTACTACTAAACATGTTTTGAGTTTTAAGAAACCCTGATATAATTTTTAAATCCTTTAGAATACTATGAAGAAATATTTGATGCATAGTTATTATCTGATGCCATTTCAGTCTCTTTCTTAAAATAATTAATGGAAATAAAATTCTGATTTGTGAAGAAAATACTCAACTTATTATTATTATCACCTGGATCATTTCAATATAAATAGTTCTTTTTACCTTGATCTATCAACATTGTTAGTTTTTTGGCTGGTTTCAGTTTCTTTATAGATTTTTATATCACATTACAGTTTAAAATAATATTTAATTAACAATTATAAATTTCCAAAGCTAAATACCAATCAGAAGACAGAAAATATTGTAAGGGAATCGGGAATTTCTTTTAATTACTCTTTTTGCCACATGAATTCATATTTTTCTGTGTATTTACAATTTAATCCTTAATTCAGTTTGCACATATGTCTGTTTCATTTTAACAATCATTTTTCAGAAATTAACAATATTTTGTTGTAACTTCTAGAACAATTTAAAGCTAATATTTACTAACGGTTAGTCTCATACAAATCAAATATAAAAATATGTAACTTACTCAAGTTTCCTGATTACGTAGTTCGATCAATGACCTCTAGGACTCGGTACAAAAGAAAAACTTCACAATGTTCTAACTACTTTGATTTGGAACAACATGTATTATTAACCCGAAAAAAATGTAATATATCGCTTCTCAATGTAACAGCTATAAGATTGTAAATTCAAAAATTTTATGAACTCAACAATACTGCCAACAGATTTGGAACAACATTTATTACCAGTTCGAAAAAACATTCGTTTTTATTGATCAATTTCGTTTATTTTAGGTGGCGGCATTTTGTAGAAAATTGACAAAAGAAACCATGAGAGCCATGGAAAAAGTTTATGTCAGTTAATAATTAAACAATTACATTCCGTAAAATATTGTCATAGATATGTTAAGATAAGATCTTCAGAAATTTAATGTAAAAATTAATTTATGTAAGAAATAAAATAAATTTTACGGTACGTTTATTAAAAGATTTATGCAAAGATTTATTATAACGTAAAAAAAGTTAATTTCAAATTTGATGAAAATATTTAATTGAAATAAAATCAAAAGTAATATAAAGTTTAATTTTTTATTGGCGAAATGAAAGTATGGTTAGCAACGAGTTAATTCCATCTGTATGAAAGATTATCAAAGAGTAGCAAAATCTATTGATTATATGATGATAAAAAATGACAAGCATTCCTTGAGATCATCTCCACATGAAACGTGACGTCTTCTTAGGTGTTTTAGACGGTTAAATATATAGACATCTCTGGGCACGATATCAGGACTGTAAAGTAGGTCTTTGTGCGGTGTGAATAGGCACGTTGTCAATCATTAACCAAAGTAGAGTGTATGGTGCCATACTTTTTTTTCAATTTTCACTCAGTAACAAGGGCACTGAAGTATACTGATATTAATGGTACTACCTTTTGAGCAGAAATCTAAACTGATAACACTTTTTCGTGACTAGAATATGGAAAGCATGAATTCTCGTCTGTGAGAAGTTCCACTTCTCATCTTGAGTGAAGGCGTCAAATTTTTACAACGTCTCTCAGCCGACTCTTTCCTGGTCAAGGACAATACAAAGTATAATATTGTAATAATATTGCTCAGAAATGGTTAGGTTAACCAGAGCTGATCGAATGCGTTTGTCTTTCATTTCTGGAGTAAAAAACATCGGCAAAAATCTGCTGCACAACTTTCTGTATCTCATTTTATTAATATAGAATGCGCAGAAGCATAGGTAATCATCAGTTAAACTGCTAATTAGCGTACTTCTATTCTACGATCACATTTCACGATTTTTTCAAAACCGATTTTTTTTCATCTGATATTTCATTTGATATTTCTCCAACGCCATTGTTCACTGATTCCATGCCTTGCTCGAACTTCTTTAGCTAATAATAAATGGTCACCCTGGATGGACAAACACTGACATAAACTTTTTCCATGGCTTTCATGGTTTCTTCTGTCAATTTTCTACAAAATGCCGCCACCTAAAATAAACGAAATTGATCAATAAAAACGAATGTTTTTTTCGAACTGGTAATAAATGTTGTTCCAAATCTGTAGGTAGCATTGTTGAGTTCATAAAATTTTTGAATTTACAATCTTATCAAATTAATAATTAAACAATTACATTCCGTAAAATATTGTTATAGATATGTTAAGATAAGATTTTCAGAAATATAATGTAAAAATTAATTTATGTAAGAAATAAAATAAATTTTACGATACGTTTATTAAAAGATTTATGCAAAGATTTATTATAACGTACAAAAAAGTTAATTTCAAATTTGATGAAAATATTTAATTGAAATTGTGAGGAATATTTTAAATTTAGTATGTTGAAATTGGTTTGTAATATAAAAAAAGTAATATAAAGTTTAATTTTTTATTGGAGAAATGAAAGTGAACTAAACTGTTTTTTGTAACTTTATTTTACACGATTAAATCGAAGTAAATTAAAAATGTAATTATAATTTTCTTTTGGAAATTTTAATTGGAATCAAAATATAATTGTAAAACAATTAAATCGACTTAAATGAAAATGTGATTTTAATTTTATTTTGGAAAACGTAATTATTAATCGAAATATAATTTTATTTTTTATGTAAAAAAGAGGTAATTTAAAAGTTGTTAAATTAAACGTAATTGCGATTTTAATTTTATTTTTAAATTATTTTATTAAATCCAAAGTAATTTTTAAAACTATTATGAAAACGAAATGAAAAATGCTATTGTATAGAATTGGGAAATTTAATTGAAAAACAGGTAAATTTAAAGGTACAATAAAATTGAAATTTAATAAAAGACGCAACAAAATCTTTTTGACAAAATTTTAATTCACTTTACATTTTTTTACTAAAAAAAATACCTTGAAATCTAGTTATAAGCCTTAGGCTTAGTAGCGAAAAAAGTTTTTTTTCAGCTTGGTAGAGGCTTATTATCAAGTAGGGGCTTAGTAAAGAAATTAGAAAAATTAATTAAAAATTATTTTTTATTTTAATATAAAAACTTAAATGTGATCTTTATCATCATCTTCTTCATCACTTCCAAAGTTTCTCTCGTACGTTAAAATGTCAATGAGTTGATCACGAATTTCTTCATCATTAGTTTCCATCGTTATCATTTGGGTCTTCTTCGGAGACTTGATCAATTTCTTCTTCATCATCACCGTGTCTTTTTGAAACCACTTGTAATTGTTGAGATTGGAACTTCATTCCATGCTTCTGAAATCCATTTTGTGATTTATTCGTATGATACACGCTTTAAATTTCCAGATTTTGTATAATTTTTGTAACCATTTATGAGCCAATTTTCCCACCTGCTTCGAAGACGTGATTTGAACGATTAATTGACACTGATATCTAGACTTTTAGTTTTTTAGTTAGACCTCCTGGAATCATAGCCATCAAAGTACCACTGCGATAAATATTTTAGATAAAAATTCAGGTAGCGGCTTAGTAAAGAAATTAGAAAAATTATGATGACCGAAATTATTTACTAAGCCTCGGGTTTAGTACCTAGTAGAGGCTTATAACGAGATTTCAGGGTATAGAATTTTAATTCGTAAAAAATACAATAACCATATTTATTATTTATATCAATTCTTATTTATAATGGTTTGTGTAAAAAGAAAGTTCAAAAGTTCCTCGGAAATATTTGTTTAAAAAACTCAAATTGTGGTAGAAATAAAGTTTTGTGTTAATGTCAACGTCTTTTGATCAAGAACCCAATAAAATCAAAGTAGTTATTACATTGTAAATGTTTTCGTACCGAGTCCTAGAGGTCATTGATCGAACTACGTAATCAGGAAACTTGAGTAAGTTACATATTTTTATATTTGATTTGTATGAGACTAGCCGTTAGTAAATATTAACTTTAAATTGTTCTAGAAGTTACAACAAAATATTGTTAATTTCTGAAAAATGATTGTTAAAATGAAACAGACATATGTGCAAACTGAATTAAGGATTAAATTGTAAATACACAGAAAATAGGAATTCATGTGGCAGAAAATACAATAGAAAGAGTAATTAAAAGAAATTCCCGATTCCCTTACAATATTTTCTGTCTTCTGATTGGTATTTAGCTTTGGAAATTTATAATTATTAATTAAATAATATTTTTAGATGTACGGTGATATAAAAATCTGAAAAGAAACTAAAAATAAAGCAGCCACAAAACTATCAAAGTTGATAGGCAGATATATTAAAAAAATTAAATGATAATAATAACAGGTCGAATATTTCTATTCAAATTTCGAAGCAATTGATAAACAGATTCCATTTGGAAAAAAAATAAAGTCATGAGTACTAACCTTATTGAAAGGACTCATCAATAGTAACATTGAACAAAAGAATCAATCAACACCATTAGTCAGAATCTTTATTAACTTTTTAACAATCATAACAATTATCATAAAAACTATTTAGTTCTTAAAACTTGTTTTTATTGTCATTTCGATCATCAGTTTCATTTTTAGTACATTTTCTAACATAGCGAAAAAAGACGCCATTGTACTCGGTATGTCCGTACATGTATGAATATATGTGTAAGTTAATGATCACAGTGAACCAAAATTTAATAATAACCCACAAACTATAAATTTTTTAAAGGTCTAATCAATCCTGATATGTACGACTAAAAAATATTTTTACTCGAAATGAGGACTAAATGAGCTTTTTTGGTTTTTTTCGAGGTTATGTATGTATTTATCACATCTCTTTATGACTACCAGGCGCTTTAAAGTCCTTATAAAGCACATATATTTTCGGAAATGTCTCGTTAATCCTAATATAGACCGATTTAGTAACAAAAGATCGCTCAAGGTCATTCAAGATTGTTCAGTCACATGTCTAATTTTCGCCGTTTTACTCTCGGAAACTTACGTATAATGATGGATCTTAGTTGCTAATATAGGTCTAAAGTCACAAAAAGATATCCAAGATAAAATGCTTAAAGTATGAATCAAAGCTTATCGATTGAGAGTTTCATATCGAAGTTCATTTTGAGTCATAAAGTTTTTTTTACTATTTATTTATATTTACTATCGTAAAATAACCATTTCTTAAAAAATAATCAAAACGTTTTTTTAAATAGAATTTTAATAATAAATCAAGGAAAGGGGACATAAACCAGGTGAAGCTTAAAAGCCTTAAATTCTAATATAAGCTTATTAATATAATTCTAATATAATTCATAAGCTTGGTATGTTCAATATGAAATTTGATACATCTTTCATTCTTTTATATTAGAATGTAAGGGCTTTTAAGCTTCACCTGGTTTATGTCCCCTTTTTTTGATTTATTATTAAAATCCAATTTAAAAAACGTTTTGATTATTTTAAGAAATGTTTATTTTACGATAGTAAATAAACTGTTGGGAGTACTGATTTATATATTTTTTATTTTCTCATTCAAAACATGTTACATGCCATGGTAACAGGGACCCCCTCCTTATTTCATTTATTCACTAAATAAAATAAAATATTTTTGCACAATTTTCTGATATTCATGTCCTTAAAACGCGGGTGAACAACAAATAACAGGTAGATAAGTTAAAGTATTCCATAAAATGTAAAAGAATAGCAAGATAATAAATGACAAATGCTGGGTTAACAATTTTGGATACCGTAACCATGAGATCGATTCACAATAATTAACCATTTGCTAACAGGTATCTAAAGTAGCCTAATTTTATAGATTAAAAACAATATTTCACTTGATATTGCAAAAGCCCTTCCAAAAATTTCATAAAAGAAATTGTTCGCATAATTTAAAATTTCATTGTGTAAATCTTAATCAAAAAATTTCTTGTACATAACATGATCATTGTACATGACCTGATCATTCATAATTCAAGAAATTAAAAAATTGAATTTATTAACTTATATTTTTATTTTATTGATCATTTCTAGTTCATTTTCAATTTTTTCTATTTCATCTTTTCCTTCTTGCACTAAATTTAAATTTTCTTCTTACTGAAATTCAATTTTAACATTTAAAAATATAAATAAACAACATTAACTAACCAAAATGACATTTGTTAATTAAGTAAAGTTATGTAGCTAAGAAGACTCAAGACTCGTGTAAATAAAAAAAAGATAAGGGAATAAGTTTCATATCTAAGAGTAATTAAATATACGATCTATAATTGTTGCAACAACAACGCTTTTGAATAAATAACTAATCGAATACAGCAGGCAATAGTCAAAACTAGATTCCTATTAATGGACTACCACTTATTGTAACCTACATTTTTAGGTAGTTCAACAACTTTGAGAAACATTTTCGGGGTCATAGATTCAAATCAAACGAAGATCTGAAGAAAATAGAGATAAATAAATTCATAAGCTTGGTACGTTCAATATAAAATTTGATACATCTTTCATTCTTTTATATTAGAATTTATTGGCTTTTAAGCTTCACCTGGTTTATGTCCCCATTCCCTGATTTATTATTAAAATCCAATTAAAAAAACATTTTGATTATTTTAAGAAATGTTTATTTTACGATAGTAAATATGTTTTTGAAATTTATTATTTTCTTAAAAATACTAATTTGGAAGATTTTTTTACATAATAATACAAAAAATAAGTAGAATAGATAGCTGTACCAACATTCAAACTTCATACCAACGTCCTAAAATTAACTTAACAGCAATTTAAAGTACCAGTTGTTCAAAATTTGAAAATCGCATTTACAACATTACAAAATCAAAGGGAACTTGAGATTTGAACAATCTGACGAAAATGGAATGTAATTATAAAATATACTGAAACGTATAGGGGGTTCCAAAAAATTTCGTTTTTATATATTTGTATTCCAAAAGGTTAAAAATCAATGTCTTTTGCATGTCAAGTTTTATTTTTAACAAATTCAATCACATAACATTTAGCAAAACAAGAAAATGTGGAATAAAGTGGGATAATTATTTATAAATAGGTACCACCACTTTCAATTACTCTGCCGACATTGCCTACAAAGTCAGTAAACTACTTGCTAAATTCCTCAGGAGTAAACGTTGCAATCAAATCTCGGATCTTTTCGTCTTAAAATCTTTCGTTGACAAAGTATCCAAGCCTCTGAATTCTAAAGATGTAAAGATCCATTAAATTCAGATCAGGAGAATAAGGGGGCTGTCGGAGTAACTTGATATTATTTTCTTCCAGTCAATTTTGCAATGTCCTGGTGACATCCGGACGAGTATTATCATGTATAAGGATGGGGCGCGTAACATGAAAATATTTAATCATTCATGATATGTATTGTGTTACCTAATAATAATCGTGTTAACCCGGAAGGTTAAATAGAAATAACAAAAAAAATATTACACGATAAATAAACTAATAAAAAAATCATTTAAATTACACAATGAAAATATATATATTAAGAGATAAAATAATGAAATAAACCAGAAAAGTTTCAATAAAAATACATTAATCTGACAATGAACGTCCAAACACTTGTAAGGGGATAGAATGTTATTATGATAACCGAAAACGTCTATAACGTTTAGAAAGAACGGTAAGGATAATTGATAATGGTGATTGGAGTATATGAGACTAATCTAACGCCAAATTGAAAAGAAATAGAACCAAGGTAAAATAAAATTGAATCTTGTATCGGAATTGAATGATGGATGAAATTGTTGATTCTAATTTGATAATTTTTAAATTGTGTGGTCCACTAGGCTTCTTTATTCGTAGGTTATCGTTATTTTTCATTTTAACAATTAACAATAGTTTCTTAGAATGATAGTTGGAATATTAGAAGACGTTTACGAATCAAGATGAATACGTATCTGATTTTTAGAAATAAGATTACCATAAAAAGAATCCGTTGTATAATTAGTCTTTATAATTGCTAACAAATTTGTAATATTAAAATCCACGAATTAATATGATATTGATTTGATATCATAATTCGGTAAATAAAAAAGGTATGTATAAATTCTTAATTTGATAAAAATAAAAATTTTGTTTTAATAATGGGTAATTATTCCAACTGGCTTTGGCGGTTGATACGATAAAAAGGAAATTATTTATTTTCTATCTTTTCTTTTTTAATTTCTTTTGATTGTAAAAATTAACACAATTATTCACTCATATTTTTTGTGGTAATTTCAACGAAATTTTCTGCATCTGATAATGAATCTGAATTAAGTATCTCTGGAAAGACGGCTCAATGTAAAGTCTTCCATTGAGATTAATTATTTAATGGATAAATATTTTATGATAAATACATATATGAAAGAAAATAAAACTGTGATAAAACAATATCGAATTACTACAACATGAATCCCAAATACCTTTCAGCATTAACGGTTTCTCCATGATTCAAAATCTCAAAGTAGGCGTAATCATGAAAATTTGCGGCCATTAACCATAGAAACTTTTTGTCACGCATCATTCTTCTGGCAACCGTTGGTCTGTCGCCCCAAAATCGACCCATGTCCTGGTGGTAAATTTTGAGAGTATATCCCCTTCTCATCTGTAACAAACAATCTTTTTCTCGTGTTGCAAGACATCTAATTTCTCTGCATCCTGACACACGAGTTTGTTTTTCACTTTCGCTCAAGTCATATGGAACCCATTTAGATTGGACTTTGATCTTTTGAAGTTTTGAATACGTTGAATAGTAGACTTGGACATATCAATGAGGCTTGAGTTGTAGAAGTTCACAGTCTTCCAGATACTTCTTGACGCTTAAAGGAATCAAATTTACCATCACGGTAATTATGTTACCCCTTGCGTTTTCGATAGGGCGGTGAATGTCAGTTGCCGTAAAACCATTCTTTATTAGAGTAAAGATGAAAAACTTCTTTTCTTATAAAGTAATTCGCTCCTCCATGGACCCTGTTGTTACTAAAAATGAGAAGAGCAAACCTTGAAAATTTATTTGAATTTAATCCATTTATTTAAATTTCAAATATTTTCGATAAATCTATATTGTTTCGAAGTCCAGACTATCATATATATATATATATATATATATATATCAAAATTCAATATATGCGGATTTTATGGAACCCCCTATACATATGAATTAGTGTTACAGAAAGATCATCTGTTTTAAATTGAGCCGAAATCATGAACAAAGAAAAATAAAATCGTTAAAACTCATTGTGATTAAACATGAATGCATTTACAGAGTAAATATATTTACTCATTTTATTCATATCAAAAACAATTCTTTTGAAATAAATTATGTTAATATTAGTATATTAACATACTAATGTTTACAAGCACTATCCGTAAGAACATAATAAACCAAGAAAATTAAGCTCAAGTTTTAATTTAAATATTTTCATTCTACATTTACAGTTTTATTAATTATTTCACTTTAATTTTTTCACTAAATATTTTCAACTCAAATGCTCTAATTAAATATTTTTATAAAATATTTCTAGAAGTAATGATAAAATCAACAAGTTAAGAATAAAATTTATAAATATATCGACAATCTGAAAAGCGTCAGTGATATCAAATCAAAAAACCAAGTAATCAAAAAAACCATTAAGACTTTTGATTTACATTATGAGAGATTATATTGTCAATCATTGCTGATCAGATACAATAACCAATTGATTAATATCCAAAATCGTAAATGTAAAGCTACCTCAATAGTAAATATATTTAATTAATATATAAAAATTCTAATATAAAAAAATAATTAAAATTATTATACAATAAAATTCAATTTAAATAAATTGTTTCTTTTTGAATTTCAAGTATTTGCAGTTGTCAAAACAAAATAATTAATGACTGATGATTATAGGTTCCAATCCCGGAGCAAATTTTCAATCCCGAGATTCCGGTATTACATTTTTCCCAAAGTGATGTTGATCAATGATGATCGAAACATATACAACGATAGCTTTTATAATACGCTTTATCAAATAATATCAAATTAATGTTTTCCAGATTATATATATGGTATCTATAAAGCCATACAGGATTTGAAATGTTAATATTTTATTGAAAAAATAAGGCAGTTCGCAGAAAATGTGATTTATTCTCAGATAATATGAGATTGTACTAAACTATTGAAAGTTCAATACCTATTACGTGTTGTGATGATTTTTCTAACTCATCCTAAAATAAATTGAACATTTCTTCACAAGTAAACAATTTCCTTTCTTCAATGTTCGCTGGACTTCGTTGATACACCTAATATGCTGGTGACAGATCAGGGGAGCATGGAGACCATGGGTTATATAAATGCATACTGATTATTCTTTCAGGGAATGGCGACGATATTTTTCACATGCGACGTAGCATCGCCATGCTGAAATATTGTTCTTGAGAAATATCTTTTTTTAACATTAGGAATAACATGATCTTTTAGCATCTGAAGGAATCGATCACCGTTAACAGTAACATGGAGGAAGCATAAAATCCTAACCACAAAATCACTTTTTGGGGATCAATGATGTTGATGCTGTCTTGCGAGGATTGATATCAAACCATATAACATAATTACGGTTGAACACACTTCCATCAAAGTAAAAATGAATCTTGTCTGTAAATAAAACAAATCGATAGATTTAAAACGAGATAATAATTAATAAGGGAAAAATTTTTATCTCATTTCGATCTTTCCAAAAACAAATTTGCAAAAGTAACAAGGGATTCCAAATCCACATGTTTAAGCTCTAGGGCATTTAAAATCCTATATGACTTTACAAACACACTATAATATATTCGGCGAAAACTTCTCTAGTTGTGGTAAATTGTATGTTCTTTAAGTTTCAAGGTAAATATGAGATATAATTGCCTTTATTGTATTCCATAACATATAACGTTACATATTGATCTCTGGGTTATCATGTTCGATTTCTCTGCATACGTTTGACTTTTCAGTTCCCAAAATTCTTGTATTATGTATGTTATTTTTTCAGACACAAAAAGTTACCTCACCATAAAGGCAAATGTGATTAATAAAGAAGTTTTTGCTTTAAAAATGTTCAAAAATTTTAATATCTTTTTTTTTGCTTATGATAAGAATTTAATTATTTTATAAATTGAATTTTATACACATGAAGTCTCAGATTCCTTTGACAAATTTGAATTGTTGAATTAAAAAGAGCTGTAATCGACTTTGTTGAGAACCGATAAAATGATTCGCGGATACGTTGAAATTTTTTACCCAATATTCTTGATCTTCTACTACTTCCATTCCATTTCAGTAACAAAATAGTTTAATAAAAAAATAAAATTTTTTGACTGATTAAACTCTTTGAGGCGCCAATAATGATGACAAAACCACTGTGCAACGATGGTTTTAGAAATTTCTTTCCGGAGACTTTGGCCTTGAAGATGCACCACAAACGGCTAGGACTACAGTAATCCAGGAGAAATCTGTAATTGACTTTGCGATTTAAGAAGTAATTTTCTTGGTTTACAGGCGCAATTTTAGATTTCATTCGTTTAGTTAAAGAATCTATTTGGATTATCTCCTAGAATTTCTTTTTTACAAGCTTTTATTACGTTTCATTTGTTTGTTTGTCTGTATGGATCAAATCTTGCGATCGAAATTTCACCCACTTCCCGTTGTGCTGGTGACTTGAAATTTTCAGGAGTGA